>NW_010729283.1:751779-768659 GCF_000365185.1 Nelumbo nucifera | reverse complement strand
ATAAATCAGCTCCTTAAATAGGAGATTACAGGAGGGTTTCCTTCTTGTATTCGGCTAAGGTAATCCCTCTCTTATCGCAACTTAAACTTCTATCGAAACTCAAACTCCTACTTCTAAGGGAAACACAAAAATAGGGGATAAGGGAAAGGTACAGCTGGCATGTGGGCCCCGCTCTACGTTGGCGCGCGCGACCCACCTTGCTGCTGCTGTGAGGTGCGTGCTGCTGCCGTGTGGTGCATGCCGCTGCTGTGCGGTGCGTGTTGCTGCCGAGTGCTGCTGCCGTGCGGTGCATGCTGCTGCCGGGCGGCTGGCAGACTGTACCGCGGTGCGTGCCGCCTGTGCCGCAGCACGCTGATGGGCGGTGTGTGCCGCCTGTGTCGCGGCACGCTGGGGCGCACTGCTGTGCGCGCTGCTGCCTGTGGTTGCGATGCAGCGTGTTGCCGGGAGTCGTGTCCATAACAGCTGCGTTGGTTGAAACCAATCGACAGAGCTGATTGTGAGAAATCAAGGTGGGACTAGAAGGAGAAGTGATGCCATGTAGTTTGATCTAGTTCCCTAGGAGATGGAAGGACATGGTGAGGGCCGTATGGTCCGTCGTAACGGGACCAAGAGTTTCTAACAATTGGATTCTGAGGACAGCATCGGAACCAGAGATGGGAAGTAAATGGAATTCGACTGAGAATTGAAATTGTTGAATCGTCAAAGAAATCGATGAGCATTTTCCAGCACAGGTAAGATGTTCATCGTTTCCTACCGTAACTGATGAAAATCCAGATGGTTTGATTGGTAAGTGGAGGAAGGAAGCAACTCGGGGATGGAGGAAATTATGGGTGCTACCCATATCTACTAAGATGGAAATTGGGTGATCGTTGATGGTACCTTGTAGGTGAAAGGTGCGTGGGGAATCACTGCCACATAGCGCACTGAGGGAAAATTCGGGGAGAGGTGAATCTAGATGAACCAGAGGGGAAGTATCAGAGGAATCAGGGTCTAGAGGTTCGGTTTCATCATCTGGGAGAATAAGGAGTTGCGGTGACTTACAACGGTGTCCTGGGCGGTATTTCTCGTCGTAATTGAAGCACAATCCTTGTGCGCAATGGGCTTGCTGCTCTGTTGGGGTAAGACGACAGATATGCTGGGGAAGTTTCGGAGGTGGAGGAGGTCAACAACAGTGGTTTGTGGGAAGGTGGTGGGGAAGGTTTGGTCAGAGTAGAGTTGGTGGAAGGGAGTAGAGCTATGGATGGTGACGGTGGAAAATTCGGCAGTGGTTGAGGGGTGGTGGAAGGAGGGTGGCTTGGAGGTGGACAATGCTGAAGCTTATCTTCGATCAGCTTTGCAATGCATTAGCCGATGAGATTGAGGCAGGCTTCATGACAGCTCTCTCTGAATCTCTGGTTTAAGACCCAAGAGGAAACAATTCAAAATGGTTGTAGCAGGCAACCCGTCGATCCTGATGGAGATGGTCTCAAATTGAGACTGGTATTCAGAGACGGTAGAGGTTTGGGTGAGCTTGAACAAGGAGGCTTCGTGGTTGACAAAGGAGGATGGACCAAATCTTTCTTCGATGGCTATTGTGAGGTTCTTCCAGGTAAAGAGCTGCCAATTCCTATGTATCCATTGGAACCAACTCAAAGCCTGACCGGTCATGTAAAAGAATGCTCATCAGGAGTATGATGGAAGTAGACATATCGTTCGGCTTGGAAGATCCAATTGTGGGGATTAGAGCTGTCAAAATGGCAAATCTCACAACGGAGGGGGCGGATGGTAATGGCTGAAGAAGGGGTAGAAAGTTTGGAGACGATGACGATAGCGGGTTGATGGCGATACTGGTTTTATCGGAATGGGGAAGTCGCAACACGCAACACAAGCTTATTCAAGGTAGCTTGGATTATTTCGAGTTGGGATTTGGTGGAGGTACGAAAGGCTTGCAGGTCTGCAATGGATTCTTTGAGCACCTTGTAGCGTGTTTGGACACCAGTAGCGACCTGTTCAGCCATGGCGGAAGGGAGGAACAATGAAAGCACCAGTGATACGAGGAGGGATAATTGCTTCACTTCGAGCGTGAGGTAGGTTCCAGGATACGGAAGGGAAAGGAATTGGTTAACTTTTTCTCCCTCTATTGGATTACTACCCAACTATTTAAAGATATACAACGGAATTCAGTTACAGAAAAGACAGGATTTTTGATGACTCGACAATCTCTCTAACGAAATCATGTGCATGGAAATCAAACCTGAAAACCTTACTGGCTTTTCGGATGGTTATCTTAGGCCGTTGATCCATGTGAAGATGTGCATGGGATCCATGTGAACCAGGCATGCCTTCTTCATGTTGGTCGCTTGTATCATCCTCTTAGTAAAGCACAGGAAGAATAATCAACTGATGTGTATTAGGGTTTACTCGACCAGGATGAATTTCTAGCAGACCTTGAACAAAAGAAGGCTTACTCCAATTTGAAGAAGGGAGTCTCCAACCCCTGTTCTTTTTCTTTACTCCAATTAGGGTTTACTTGACAAGGATGAGTTTTCTTCTAACCTTGCATTCCCTTTTGGTGCAGATCCAGTCAGAGCCTCTCTTGAACATAATGCTTACTATTGTGATGCCATAGGCCCTAGTGTTGAGGTTTTCTGGGTAATGATATTGAAGAAGAAAGGGACTGAATTTTGAACCTAATCCTAGAGAAGCTTTCTGCTTTAGCTAAGATTTTGATAAAACTGGGGCAGGGGACCTAAATTCCCAAACGTAGGACCCTTGTCAGCAAAAGCAGCCCTCTCAGGAAGAAGTGATCCCATTAGTTCTAGAAGAAAGAATTGAAGAAAAAGGAACTAGAGTAGAGGAAAAAAAAAAAAAGGAACTAGAGTAGAAGAAAGCAATCTCTAGTAGAGTAGGTGCTAGTGAGAAAGGGATTTTATCCAACGGTCCTTCTCTGCCCCTTGTGCAGGATGGAGGAAGAGTCTTACAACCATCTCTTCATTCACTGCAATTTTACTTACAATATTTGAATTTTTTTCTTCAAGGCCATCTCTTACCAATGATGCATGCTGGGTTCTGTTCAGGCTTTGTTATAGGATTGGAAAGTAATTGGAATGGATAGGAAAGGCAGTTTTTTTGGTCTACTATACCCTTGGCCGCATGATGGTTTGTTTGGATGGAAAGTGTTAAGATGTGTCGAATAGGGGTAGTTTAGTCTTCTTYTGTTTATTAAGTAACTTGCTTATGTGGYTGTGTTATTAGAGTTACTCTGCCCCACACTTAAGTAAGGRCATTTCTRTCTTTGTAAACAWGATTAGAAGCTAATATAGATTAAGGGGGTCGACTGAATGGGTCAACCATCAGATTTTCGACTGACCCCTCTTCTTCTCTTCCTCTTCTTCTTCTTCTTCTCCTCTTCCTATTCGGACTACTGTAGCAGCAGTCGAAATAGAAAGGAATTCTTGGGTTTTTGAGCAGAAAAATATCCCTGTGAAAGAGTGACTAATGTCATTATTGAGGCTCTAAGGCAGTGATTATCATTTAGAGCTCACTTTAAGGAGAATGATTTTTCTTCTTCCTTTTTGGCTGTAAACTTTTTTGAGGATAATACTTGTGGCTGTACAGATTCTCATTGTCCATCAATTCTTCTCACATACTAGAGATTCTATTGGGCTGACTAGTGTGAGAATGTTGGGTTAGTTTTTGCTGTTGCATTTATTGTATGACCAGATTTTTTCAAGAAAGTGAAATATGCAGAGACGAGGGGAAGAAAAAATGGGAGAATGGGTTGGGAATATTTGTGCCCCACACCCTCCCACATTGTATTTTCAATTATGTGAAAAAGACAGGGCAATGCCTTCTAAAGAAGGATAGTGACAAATACAAGAGAATAAGAAGTTGCAAGAAGAAATCTCAATAATATCTTTACTCGTTTACATCTCAACAATCCCCCTCAAGTTGGAGCAAAGGTATTTATCGTGCCTAACTTGCTGCTCTTGTAGACATAATTTTGCTACACCTTTAATAGGGATGCCGGCCAATTATAACTAGGTCATAATGTAATGGAGACATGGAGTATAAATTTGTCCATTGAGAACTTTCTCCCGTATAAAATGGTGGTTTACCACTATATGCTTCGTACAAGTAGAAAAACATAATAGGACTTCCATTACTATTTGGAGAATGTGATTCTACAATGTTTTGACAATTATCACACCTCACATATCCACTGAAGCATCTTAGTTGACTTGAACTAAGAAGTAAATAATAATTTTAATGACAAATGATAATTGGTTCAAGTCTCTATGCCACAAACTGGACAATACAAATGGATCGATCTAATTGATGTAACAGGAGATAGTGACATAATAGTAAGTTGATAGAGAACATCCAGGAGATAGTGACACAATATCTGATGCATAATGAAAAGGAAAGAAAGTTATGGAACAATTCAACCACTTTGTTGTACTAGTAATAGATATAAGATTGGTGGAAAACTTTGGAACATGCAACGTAGATGGAAAATATATGAGGCATGACATTAATAATTCCTTTTTCTTAGATAAACAAAAATGGAACCATGAAGGAGATGGTCTCACTCTGTCACTAGAGGATGATGAAGCAGTGGGAGCATTCTGTCAAGTGGATTCACTTAAGGTATCTCATCTCTACTAGCATTATTTTCTTTCTTCTACTTTCTAAACCTTTGTGGTTGTCCATCGAGATCCCAACATGTGTCCTTAGTCTTCAGAAATGCACTGTATTGTCTGGTTTATGGAAAGCTTGAGTATGTGTAGGAATCCATTAATATATGCATCTTGTATGTAGTCTTGGGGGCTGAAGGGAGCTAAAATATTCTGTTTTCTTTGTTTATCAATACTTTTGTAGGGAAGAAGATGACTGAAGTTATATTGGTCATTTTCATTGTTTTGTAGAGTGCTATATAATGGAAAAAGGTTGGGCATATGTAATGATTTGATTCGTTGCTTTGGGCTATCAAGGCACACAATGTCAAGGTTGAGAGCTGTACCTTCACTGAACGTCTATCGTGCCTCAGCTATTGCCAATAAGTATTCTATCTTCTTATTTTGCAGATTAAACTTGACCATCACAGATTTACTGCTCTAACTTCATTAGACGGTTACTATCATATCATTGCTTCTATCAACTTTGTAACATGTACCTTAGAAATTCTAATGGAAAAATAGAATTATGTAATTTTGTAGATTAACTACTTGTCAATTTGCAATAAATAACAACATATTTATTATTTATTGAAAAAAATATATTATCTACAAAACTTACTTCACAGTATTAATTTTAAGAAGTTACATAATGATTAGGAATCATATTAAGAATTTAAGATTAAGTTGACTTTGTTTTTTATAATATACAATAGTAAAACAATAAGATATGGAATAATTCATTTAGTAATTAAAATATAGTTGTCTTGTACACTTTGATTTGTGGATTTTTTACATTCTCATGGATCTAATATATGTTATAGATTGACCATATTTTTTATAATTATTAATTGATAATTCTACTTAAATAAATAAGAACATATTTACATTAAATAATTTGATGATAAATTATTGTATGTTATTTACATTTCCTGATATATTTATGATAATGTATTTTTTCATATAAATTATTAAAATAATTTTGGCATGTATTTGTACTTTATTTATAGTTATTCAACTATAACTTAATGTAGTGGGATTTGAGTCTACTATGATGCTAAAAAGGAATGATACTTGAAAACTAATAACTAATCAACCGGCACCATTGAAGAGTGGTAACCAATCTAACTGGTATTCATCAAAATTCATGGAGAGAGGGGGTTTGATTAATCGAAGTTCTTCTGTTACCTTACACTTCCGGCATCAAATTGCCATGGGATTTATGAGAATTTTCTTGACGTTTGGTATTGGCTATCGTGAAACATATTGCACCACATCCATGTACATCTATTGCATATCGTGAAAAATATTAATTTCCTACCTTACCGATATACTTTGCAATACTAATATTTTGAACTTTGGTATTGGCTAATGGTCTAATACATTGGATAAAGATGGAATACACTAGATTGTCTAAAGCTTATACCTTGCAGATAATCTTTTCATTCACCAACTTTGATTGTTTAAAGCTTATGATTGTTCTAATTCGACCGTGCGACTTCACCATATTACCTTTGTTCCCATTCTGTTCTTCCATTCTTCCATTTATCATTATTTTCTATTTATCCATGTTTTGGTGTTTCTACTTCAGGCTCGGTACCCAGTTCCATGGTTTTTGAGATGCCATGATCCACTGAACATGGCGTAAACGCTTCTGTTTTCCACCTAACCGAGAATTTTTTAGACACCCTTGAATTGGTATTCAAAGTTTCAAACCAGGCCTATATGCTTATCGTATTGGGGCCTTCCCGATACACCCCTATAGAGGGTGTATCAGGTCAGGCCATGGTTCAAAGGGTAGCCGGGACTTAAACTGATCCTTCTGAATTGGTTTGAAAAAAAAAATAAATAAAACATAAAAAGAACACCATTACAGGCCGATACACCCTACCTGCATATTGGCTTGTATTGATATTTAGAACCTTGATTCTAATTAATTTTTATTTTGGGATAATAGCATATAATGGCAACTTTTGGGGTTTAATATCAATAAAAGTAATATATTTAAAAAAATTTCAAAAATAGGTTAACTTTTTAAAAAATAATATCAATAGAGGACAAAAACACTATTCATCTTCTTCTTCTTGTCATTTGTTCACCAGAGCCATCATCTGCCACCGCCCAGCGCCGTCCGCCGCCGCCCACCACTACCTGCCACCGTCGTCCGTTGCCGCCTGCCTCCGCCTCTGCCTCCAGCAACATTGCCGGAGGTGGCCGGAGGCAGAGGTGGTGGCAGTGGCGCTGGTGGTTTCTCTGTCCAACGCTTCCACTTCTGCCCACCTTCGCCTCCGCCTCCGACAACATTGTCGGAGATGGGTGGAGACACGCCGCCACTTCTGCCCACCTTCGCCTCCGCCTCCAGCAACATTTCAGAGATGGGTGGAGACAGGTGGTGGCAACGGTGGGCAGAGGAATGACCACCAGCGCCGCCACCACCACCTCTGCCTCCGGCCACCTCCGGCAACGTTGCCGCCGGAGGCAGAGGTGGTGGTGGGCAGCAGCGGACGGTGGCAGACAGCAGCTCTAGTGAACAAATGGCAAGAAAAAGATGAACAGTATTTTTGCCCTTTATTAATATTATTTTTAAAAAGTTAACCTATTTTTTAATTTTTTCTAAATATATTACTTTTATTGATATTAAACCTCAAAAGTTGCCCTTTACGCTAGTACCCTTTTATCTTTGACGTTTTATATTACAAACGGATTGACCCATTCGGACTGGACAGCTGAACTGCTGACCCAGAAATCAGTGGTCAAAGTGGCTCCGTTTTCAGGTCAGCTTTTAAAACCTTGCCCAGTTAAACCAATTCAGCTATGAGCTATTTAGAGTTTTACAATCCTAAACCTGGCTTGGTTGAAGTGCAGACTGAAGATTAGCATACAATATCCTTGGCATGATAACATGTGCAAGTGATCAAAGTAAAACAATTTTTCAGCTTACAAAAGGGATCATATGCTGATCGAACCAGTTCAGCTGCTCTCTATTTCATGGATATTCAGGTCATCGTCAAGAATTAGTGTTTCAAGGTATCCTTTGACAGATAGACGGGTGCTTTACATAGTTCCGTTATGTATTCCAAACACCCATCATCTTTTTCACACAAAAAAAAAACAGTACTTCACAACCGACCCATGCATAGAACGGATAAAGATTGCTACAAATAAAACGCATACATGATACAACTCATGGTTTTCTTTGATAAATATTTGCACATTCCTTGCCATGGTAGACTTCGTCATTTGTTTATATCAGGACGGTGCATGATGTGGCACCAAGTGATCAGCACAAGAATATCACACGGCATCCTCTTAAAAGGAACCAACCCCTTCTCCAGACAACAGTAAAGCCTAGCTCACAAGACAATCACCCTAACTTCAACTATTGATTCTAAAGAATGCAAGGGGAAAAACCTTTGCATCATCATGCTTGGTCAATCACTAGAATCAATGCTTCCACTGTTCGAACTGCTGGCATTGCGACTGTGCAATGAGAGGCCCCTCATGTGACCCATCAATGCCGAACCATCCCCCCTTTTCTCCTGAAAGAATTTCTCCCTCTCAATGTGCTTGGCTGGGGGAGGAGGGATGACAACAGCTGGAGAAGGTGCAGTAGGCTCTCTTGGTTCCAAAGACAATGGGCGTATTAGTGGACGATTCAGCCTTTCTGCCTGAATTGATCCAAGTAAAATAGAGGAACGGTCCAAATGATCCTCATCCTCAGGTCTTGCACAAGCTTTTCCTTTCCGAATTCTGCAAGGTTGCATTAGTAGAGGAAAATATGTCATAAAGACATATATCATTTACCAACTAGGAGAGGGTGCAATGCAATAGTACAAGTAATATGTCCTCCAGGAAAATGAGAAATACATAGTGCTCCCACTGGATTATCATCTAATGGGCCATTGTAAAACAGTCAGCAGTTATGTCTGGGTTTTGCCTTACACTGACAGATAAAGCAACCATACAATAGTACCTACAGTAATGGCTCATTAGCACCGCAGGTGGGGTTTTACACCCATCCGAATTACAGAATATCAAAATCTGTATATCATGATATTAGGTCATTTTAATTTGCAAGGCCACAATATCTCATTATGATGTACTGTGGGATTCATAGGATTCCAACTCACTTGAAACACTTTGACTCCTGAACTAATGTATGTCAGAGGAAGTGCTACACATTCTACAATATGTTATGTATGTCAAGAGGAAGTGCTACACATTCTACAATATGTAATGTATGTCAGAAGCAAGACAAGGAAGTGGAGCTTTCATAGATGCCCACATTGACAAATGCCAGCTTTTCTAGAAGCCCAATTCAACAAATTTACAGTTTGTTGCTCTTGACTACTTGGCCACTCTCCCCTTTTGTTAGAAAATGTGTATCTCCTCAAATCCAACATATGTATTGTACATATTTTATTATAAATAAAAGAACATTTATTTCATGTGTCATTGGGTTGTTTTGCTAAATTTCCCCTTAGTTCATATTAGTTTTATTTATGAGACCACATAATTGTTATAATGTAGACTTAAATGTTTACAACTAGTGGATAGGCTTGGGGAATCTATCCTAACAAGGTTATCATTCTCACATTGCCCAAGGTAGTGGAGCAATGGGTCTCAGTTGCTCGGGTTGTGACTTAAGGTGTGAGAATGAATGTTTACTAGAAACATTGAACTGGACTGAACTCAAATGTGTTCCTGGACACAGGTGGAACAATTATGCGTTGCTTTTAATCCCTAGACCTGATATTGGTATCAGATTGAGTAACAGACTTGTCTATCTTGATATGCCAATTAGTAAGATCCTTTTGGGGTCAAATACTTGGGTATGTTGAGGTATTCAAAGATGGTATGTCAATTGATGATCAATGTGATATGATCTGCTACTATGTTAGGAAATAGGGAATACTTTGTACAACTTCCTCTTTGGATTCCTAAATCTACCAGTAATAGGATTATCTGGATCCTCAATAAAGGATACATTGGTTTTGGAAGTTGGAAACCATGTGGTAAAGACAAAGAGGGAAAAAAAAATCCTTCCCTTAATATGGTGCCAAGCATTATTAATAGAGAGATTAAGTGCAAGTGATGGATTGGGCTTCCTAGAGACCAATTGCGTATATGCAACCTAAACAAGAGCATGGAGGAATATCTAATACTATTTATTATTATGGGCATAAAGGAAACCTCAGTGACTCCTGATAGCTCCCAAATACAAGAGAATCCATGAGTTAAACATAAATCAAAATATACCTCCTAAAAAGACTTTCAGCCTCCTCTTCCTCCTCTGCTTCATGGCAAAAATGAGTGGCAGTAGATGGTGCCCGAACTGAAAGAAGTGCATCATGTCTGACCAGCACCTTTTGCAGCTGATCATTTAGTTCAATTGCTTGAGAAACCATTCTCTCATCTCTGCAAAAAATTACAAATATAATATAAGTAGAATTCATGAAAAACCATAAAGGCATTACTTGCTGGATGTTTCATTGTATTGCCAATGATGGTTCGAAGTTTTAATTTTGATAGGCATTTCACCATATGAAAATGGAAAAACTTTCAAAAGTTTTGTTCAAATATCTAGAAAATCTGAGGAAATTTGGAAATATAAAAAAAGAATATGGAATTTATTTATAGAAATTTAAGAAATGCTAAAAACGATTCATGCAAAAACCAAGTTCAGCTCTTCTATCCTAACTCCACTTTAAGTTTCTTTAAGATGATATCTTAAATTGAGTCCATATTATTAAGACAGCTTTATATACCAAAAGCCTAATTCATGTTGTTGATTTGAAGGTATAGAATAAATAAATCCAAATAATCTTTCCATAAGTTTATGTAAAAGATGTGATTTGAAAATTTTCTATGCATCATGATTTTTTTTCTTTTGCGAGCATAGCTTGTGGGTTTCTTTAAAAATCTAAAGAAGGCAATAGTATGTCTTTCATGACCATAATGCGAGCACTCCACCACTGCTGCTTAACTGTAACTTCAAAAGTGATGGGCTTATAGATATTATTCACATAGCTCCAATCTCATCATCTCAGAATATGTTTTCATGACCGTAAACCTTTTAATGTTTTAACCCTTGTAGGCTAAAAAATGACTGAAACAATTGATAGATACGAGAAATGTTGTTACTCCCAAAATATGTTTTCTTTTCCTGCTCTGATATCCATCTAGAATGTATCGAAGCAAATTATGCTACTACAAATCTTAGGTTCCAATGAGTTCCAAAACTAAGTCCAAATCTGGGCATCCTCCTGTACCATTCAAAATAATGGAACTACTAGATTTTGACAATTCTGTCCTTCTGTACAAAAGTGCCATAAAATTACAAATGTTTTGACCTCAACCAGAAAATGAGATTTATATTAGCAAGTGTAAATGGACAATTCTGTCATGCACACCTAGAAAATAAAGTGTCTTATGACCACACCATATCAGAGAACAGTTCAAACAGGGCAGAAAACAGATATGTACTGTTTTAGTCCATATAGGGTATGTTACAACAGTTATCCTTATGTACAAAAGTACCATAAAATTCCAAATCTAATTCTCATCTCACTACAGAATATGTGTTGCAGACATGATAAGCTTTGTCAAGTGGGGATCACTTGTTTAATATGGAAAATTTTCCATCTCCAATTTGCAGATGAAATGACCAAATTTCCCAAAGAAGAATATAGTGGGGAACAGTGATTTTTAAGATACATCTGTGATGCTACAATCCTAAACAAAGTGGAATGGAAGAACTATATTCATCAGTCATCTACATAATCACAATGTTTGGGATAAGGCTTCATTGACTAATCAAATGATGATTTCTGTCTTAAGGAATCACTTTATTGTTATTTTTTATTGGAAAATCTTCTCAGTTATTATAATGGTTGCTTCTTCCTATTTCTTTACTTTTTATCTACTTCAGTGTCATTTATTAACTTTCCTAATATGTAGTTATATGCTTTTTGACAATCTAGCAAGTTTCTTATTTTGAAAAATACAAGGGAAGAAAACAAAATCCCTGAAAATTGTACATGTATTAATTATATACATTAGCAAGAAATGAAACTGTTAAAAGAAATGGCCTAATAAACCCTCCATTAAGTGGTTGCAGATCACATGGAGGAATTGGCAAGACCCACCTGTAGAGATAATGGACTGAATGAACCTTAGTTTCTTTGTTTTTCTTTAAGTTATATTTATGACTTGTGTTAGTAGGTAGTAGGCCTTAGTTATGGGCCTGTTTTCTCTTATTTATTGTTTTTTATTGCTGTCTTTAGTGATGGACGCCCTACTAAAGGAACTCATGTAATTGTCCTTATTTTTTACAACAAAAGAATAAAAGAGATCATTGGGAGCTGAAGAGAGGTTTTGGACTACTCTCTCTTCTTTTTCTTCCATCTTCTTCCTCCATCACTTCTCTCTCTTCAATCTCCTTTTCTCCTGTTTCTTTTCTTTTAATTCAGATAATTGTAGGTGTGATTTACAACTACCAATTCTAAGAAGATTAGATAGATTTCTATTTTCTGGTGATTGGGAAGAACATGTAGGAGACCTGATTCAAGAAGCCTTACCTTTCCTCATGTCAAACCATAAACCAGTTTTGCCGAGACAGTTTGTAGCAATTGCTGGTCCAAGACCTTTTAAATTTGAAAACATGTAGTTGGACTACCCAGATTTTTAAGAATGGGCAGAGGAAAAATGGGAGGGTTTCCATGTTGAGGGTTTGGTGGGTTTCAAACTGGCTAGAAAATTACAGTTGCTAAAAGAAGTGGAATAAATCAGTGTTTGGAAGGGTAGCAATTAGGAAGAAGGAGATTTTGGAAAAATTGGTGCGGCTGGACAACATGGAGGAAGACATGCTTCTTTCGAGGGAGGAGAGGGTGGAAGGAGAAAGATTGGATTTAGATTGAAAACCTAATCTATAGAGAAGAGGAGAGCTGGAGACAAAAATCCAAAATGATTTGGCTAAAAGTAGGAGATAAAAATATGGCTTTCATTCACGCTTATGCCAATGCAAGGAGGAGAAATTTCATCTCAAGAATTCAGGTGGAAGGAGAGATGGTGGACTCATGGAGTGAAATTCAAGAAAAGGTGGTTGGCTTTTACAAGGCATTGTACACCTCAAAAAATAGAAGGATGTCACTCGGAGAGCTAATACCAAATAAGTTGAGTGAAAATTCAGCAACCTGAATTGAGAGAGTTTGGTTTGGAGGAAGTCAAAGATGCTCTAAAAGGCATCATTGGGGCGAATGTTCAAGGAGTTCCATAGAGAGAAGACTTTAGAGAAGATGGTGAATACCACCTTCATTTCCCTAATTCCTAAGAAGGGGCAGTGGATTTGAAGGACTTTAGGCCAATAAGCTTAATCAGCAGCCCATACAAGTTGGCTAAGGTTTTATCCAAGAGACTGAGATATATGCTTCATGAGGTGGTTGGGGAATCTCATATGAATTTTGTAGAAGGGAGGCAAAGTTTTGACAGGGTTCTAGTGGCAAGTGAACGCATTGACTCCCGCCTGAGGAATAGTAGACTAGGTTTGGTGTGTAAGATTGATTTTGAGAAGGCCTATGACCACGTGGAGTGGGGTTTCTTAGAAGAAATCCAAAGTTTGATGGGGTTTGGGGAGAAATGGAGGGCTTGGATGTTTTCTTTTGTGTCTATAGTCTTGTTCTCAATATTGATGAACAGAATTTCATCAGATTTCTTTCAGGCTTCTAGGGGATTGAGGCAAGGAGAACCTGTGTCTCCTTTGCTGTTTGTTATGGGTGATGGAGATTTTGAACTTGCTGCTAGAGAGAAGTCAAATGGGCTTAATTGATGGCTTTAAGGCAAGAGATGGACCTCGCATTACTCATCTGCAATATGCACATGAAACTCTAATTTTCTTAGATGCAAAGGTGGAACAGATGCTAAACTTGAGGGCAGTTTTGGAAAATTTTGAGCTGTTATCAGGGCTAAAGATAAATCTCTCCAAAAGCACTATAATAGCAGTTGGAGAGGTAGGGAGGGGAGTTTTGTTGGAGTGTGCTGATGCCATGGAATGCAGAATTGGTGAGCTTTCATTCACATATCTAGGAATGCCGATTGTTGGAGCAGTGAAGTCATTGATAGAGGTTAGATGGGTGGAAAGCTAAGTATTTATCCTTGTGGGGTGGGGGNGGGAGAGGAGAGGGTTGGGGATAAGGAGAGTGAGAAATTTTAACAGGGCCTTATTGGGGAAATGGCTTTGGAAATTTAGTTTAGGGAGAGAGAACTCATTGTGGAGGAGGGTTGTGGTTGGTAAGTATGGAGTGGTGAGATTCAGTTGGGAATCAAGGGAGATGAGGGCTTCCTATGCGGTGAGTGTGTGGAAGGGAATCATGACTTTTAACAAGGAATTCAGAGATCAAATTAGCTTTGCAGTCAGGGATGGGCCTAAGATCAGATTTTGGAGGATGACTGGTGTGGGGTGGGTAAGCTGTGTGAGTTATGCGCAAGACTATACAGGTTAACAGGCTGAAGTAGATATCAGTGACTGTTATGAAAGGAGGGGGATCAGTTGATATAGAGTCCGAAATTCAGGAGGCTTTTAATGAATAGGGAAGTTGAAGAATGCATCTCTCTTTTAGAGAAACTAGAGAGTGTAAAACCTGCAACTCATCAGAGAGATGAGCAACTGGTGGAAAGAAAGCAAGAATGGAAAGTTCTCAGTCAAGTCGTGCTATATGGCTATCAGCAGGACTGATTAATATTCAAGTCATCTTAAGGGAATCTGAGGAAACCCAGTCTCCCCAAGAGTTAAGGCTTTGGCTTGGCTGATAGCAATGGACAGCATTTTGACAGCTGATCACTTGAAATCCAGAGGTTTCCATATGGCTAGCAGATGCTGTCTTTGCAAGGAGCAGGAGGAAAATGCTAATCACCTATTTATATCCTGCAAGTTATCAGGATTCTTGTGGAAAAGTGTTTACACCAATGTTCGGGGTCTCTGGATTTCATCCAACTTCAACGGCAGAGATTTTCTCTACTTGGCCTAGGCTGAGTGGAAGTATGAAGGTGAAGGTGTTATGGAGTTGCATCCCATTTGCAGTATGCCGGAACATATGGAAAGAAAGAAACAGAAGGATTTTCTAAGACAAAGCCTTTAGGATGAACAAGATGGTTGCGGTTGTAAGCAGACTAGTGGCAGATTGGGTGCTGATTCACCCAGATTTCAGACAGTTAGAAAAGGACTTGGGAAATAGGTTAGGGGAGGTCCTGGGTTTTCAAATATGTAATGTGGAATTTGCTCATTAATCTTAAGTTGGTCTTTGTATTTGGGTGATGACTTTCCACCCTTAATCTGTAATCTCTTTTTTCCTTAATAAAATTTTTATTTACTTATCAAAAAAGAAAAGAAATGAAACTGATGTGAAATTGGTTCAAGGGTGTTCAACCAATATCTAGACTTAGGTCAGGAGGGACACTACCATGCTACAACATGTGGTAAAAGTTGCTAAAGCGAACAATGCAATTCAAGTAACTCAGGATCTATTCCCAGAAATCATTTACAAATAATACCCTTACCGAGAGGTCATGACAAGATGCATTACTCGCTGCTTTTGAAATGAACATTGTTCTACAAGATCCAAAGTGAACTCATCTTTTGCTGCCTACAAAACAATCCATAAGCAATCAATAAATATTGATTACAAATTGCATAAAGTCCATGAATCAATCAAGTAGAAAAGCAGGCCAAGCTGGGCAATATATAAGCACATTTCACAGCATACCTACACTAATCTGCCAACATATTTTCCCTCAAGATAAAATCTTTTTAGTAAAATCAATCAATAAAAATTACTTCAGGTGGCCTAGAAGATCAGCACATAGACTAGCTGATACTAGCAAAACAAGGGACTACTAGGGAGGAATTTTTTGGGCCATTTTGTAATTCTGAGATACTTTGAGGGGTCAACATCCCAACAGCTGCACATTGATAATCCTTTATTGAATGAAAGTTACTGTTTCCAATAAAAAAATCAATCAAAATTTCCTTGAAGGGGTAACCTGTCTTATCCAGTCTGTTAACCAAAATTTGAGAAATCAGTATGGAAAAGAGAGGGACATTGAAGATGAGGTGGCATTCCCAAGGGACAGTGGTGTAATTACAGTATTGAGACACATATAGTTAGTCATGGCAAGGTTTTAAAAACCGACCTGGAAATGGAACCATTCTAGCCACCGGTTTTCAGGTCAGTGGTTCAACCATCTGGGTCGAACGGTTCAGGCGGTTTAGTCTTTTATTAAGAGAAAGAGACGTATATGGTTGTTGTCACTCGGGTAAGAAAGAAAGAAAGAAAGAAAGAAAGAAAGAAAGAAAACAAGAAAAGAATGAAAGAAAGAAAGAGATAAAGGAGGGAGGGCAGAAAGGAAAAAAAAAAGGAAAGGAAGGAGGAGGAGGAGAAGGATCATACATTCACTGGCGAAGGAAACAACAATGGCAATAGAAACGCAACATCCGAGCATCAAATCTCTCTGATCTCAGATCTTACATCTGATTTCACTGTGATCTTAATCTCTCTCTCTGGGATGATCTCAGATCTGAGATCATTCTTGTCTCAGAGATCATTTCTTCATTCTTGTCTCAGGCCATCGTATTTGAATCTCCTCTGCCTCCTTGTTAAACTGGGAACCGCTGTCTGGATCGAATGGGTTGACCGCCCAGGTCAGCAGTTCTTTGACCAAATCAATTGTTTCTAGCCCAGGAATGGGTTAAGGGTGAAACGGAACTGGTTGCCTGGACGGTTTTTGGGCCAAATGGTCTGACCATCCGGGTCAACGACGGTTTGAAAACATTGGATCATGGTGTCAAAAGGACACAAAATCATATGGAATTCCAAAGTAGTTTTTAAATATAGCAAAAATGGAAGAACAAAGGAACATGGTATTGCAAATAAGAAAGGCATGAGTTGGGTTTTAGAAGAACTGTATATTGTTGGAATGAGAAAAATCAGAAAGTTCAGTGAATCAAGATGCAATTTGGAGAGTCAAATATGTAGCGATAAACAAGAATACTTGAAAGCCAACAAATGCAAGAACTTTATAAAGCTGAATTTTGATGGCAGCAGTGTAAGGAATCCAGGGCCCTCTGGGATTGGAGGAGTCTTCAGGAATGAGGAAGRGATTGTTATTGCTTTATTCTCTGGCCCTATTGGAGAAGGTGACTCTCTTAGGGCTGAGATCCTTGCAGCGCTT
>NW_010729283.1:732168-751553 GCF_000365185.1 Nelumbo nucifera | reverse complement strand
GGTGAAGAGGAGTGCCAACTCATTTGCGGATGGGTTGGCCAAGCAAGGAGTGAATAGGGAGTCTGTTTTTTGGGCTAGTTTTTAATTTTTTCTCTTTGCATTCCCCTTTGTTTTCTGTTTTTGGGGAGCTAAGATATTTTATCTCCCCTTTTGTATCCATATTCCCTCTTTTCTTGTAATTTAATGAAGCTGGTGTTATTGATCAAAAAAAAAGCCAACAAATGCAAGAAGACACATGGAGGTGGACCATGTGTTTCAGAATAAGGTGCTTGAGTCAGCACAAGTATGTGATATGTGTTGGTGAATCTAAATTTTTAGGAAGTAAAAACAGGCTTTTCAAAATGGATTGATTAGTTACAAGAAACAAAAAGCAGGTATCATTTTTTGGGGTGGATCCAATGAAATGGCAATATTGTCAGTTCAATAGGGCAGCAACTGGTTTTGGGTAATTATTGGGTATCCCCAATTGAAGACACCTTCCCCATCAGTGGTAGAAGAAGCTGATGAATGCCAAAAAGATTATGTAGAGAGACTGGGCCGAATGGGCCTTAGTATTTGTTTTATGTTTAAGCAGTGTTCTATTTATTTTGTGTTAATGGGCCTGCTAACTTCTTTTTAATTTCTTTTCAGTTATTGCTTAGCTGGCCACCTACTTAAGGGCAGACATGTAAATAGCCTAATTAATTCAGATTAATAAAAGATTAGTGAAGGGAGAGAGGAACTCATCAAACTCTCTTCTTCTCCATCTGCTTCTTCTATTCCACTGAAATCTTCTTTTCTCTCTCTTTCTTTTCTGCTATAATCAATATTTTTCTATCAGATTTGAAGGACAGATTTACATCTTGGTACCAAAGCAGTTCTTCCTCCTTTTTTGTTTTCCTTTTTTTTCCCATACACCCTTCGAATCTGGCCGAAGAATGAGAGGACTGTTTGCCTAGTTGGTAGAGGGTGTATGGAGAGATAAGTTCCTGATCAATCAGAGGACTGTTTGCCTAGTTGGTAGAGGGTTTGGAGAGTTAGAATCTGGCTGAAGAATGAAGATTGCCAAGAAGTGAAGCTGTTATTTTTCTACCCAAAACCCTAGCCAACTAGGGAGTTCTCAAGTTACAGTTAAGGAGAAGAATTGGGTGTGGCGCTCAAGGCTTGGGAGGTTTATTTTGATCTCCAGAAGTGTGTGGTTGAGATTTGAAGGTTGGGAGCTCTGGTAGGAGCAGCTACCTCTTCTCTCTTTCTCCCTGATAACCAAGTGCAGTGAAACCCTAGTTTTTGAATCTCTTGGTACTGGACTGACCTTAGTTAGGTCCATAAAGACTGAAAACTAATTTTTTGATTTTTGTTTGATCAATGGGGCAATCTAGAAGTGAAATGAAGCAGATGTCGGTATTTGAGGTTGGTCCGGTAGATTCCTTTTTGACTGGAGTGACCACAATTAAACTAGATGGAACCAATTATCTAGCCTGGGCAGTCTATACGAATTTATGTTTGTAGGGTATCTCACAAGCAGTAAGGAGAAACCTATAGAGATGGACCCTACGCATGAGAAATGGATGCAGGAGAACTACACAATGATTGGATGGTTAGTCAACTAGTTTACAGGCTTGTAGTTTAATTTGAGAAGGTTGGGTGTGGATTTGGGCTGACGAAGGATGGTGAATCAGGATCTGTGGTGGGTTTGCAAGGTCAATAAATGAACCTTTGGTAAAGGATAAAACCGTTTGTGTTGTTAGAAGGGCTACTCCCTTTCATCTAAGGAACAACAGGAAAACAAGGTGAATGATATCAACCCTGAATCTGGTTCAATACGGTTGAGGCAGGAAAATGATGTTGTTGACGAAGTTTCAAGTAAGGTAGACATACAAAAATTGGTGGATAGAGAGGTCACAATTGGGAAAAGCTTGGATCTGATGTTCTGGGGTGGTGAAGAATTTGCTAGGAGACCTTCAAAGAATTTGAAAGAAAAAAAGAGGAAGAGAAAATGAAGAAAAAAGCTCAGCTGGAAAGGAACAAGGAATGGGATGAGGAATTCTCGAATCAAGAGGATGAGTTAACAGACGAAGTCTGATGTGGGCATCTGGAAGGGTTCTTGTGCTTGATTTGATTGGGGGCAGCTTCTAGACTTTTTTTGGGTTCTTTGTATTGGGTCTACCTCGTGATCTTTATCAGAGTTGTTTGGGTAATCTTGTGTTCAAGGTGTGGTTTTCTAGGATATTTTTTGGGTTTTCTGTGGGTGCTCCTTGCTTAGGGTGATGTCATATCACCTCATGCTGTACTTTATTTTCTTAATGAAGTTTTATTTGATTCTTCAAAAAAAAAAAGGATATAAGAATCATTAAGGAATGAAAAGGCATATGGGGCAAATTTTTAACAAAAGAAGGGAAAATTTTGAGTCAAGATAAACATTATTTGTAGGAGAGGAGGATACAAAAACATTATTTGCAGATCATAGGGCTGGAGCCTGGAGAATATATAGATTTTATGATTACGTGACAGCGAGTAGGTATGTCTGATTACCTGACTCACTGCAAGAAAATGCCACAGCAAGGGATTGAGGAGTCTACAAGGCAGAGCAATGGGGTTTCTGAGGTTAACCTTGGTGACAACCAATGGAGCAGCCATCTTATAGAATCAACAAAAATCTACCATGTACAATCTCATTTCACAACCACCACACAAGGACCTGAAACACATCCTTGTTAGTATTCAGCCCTAAGAGAAAGAAAGAAGAAGAGAATGTCAAATAGAGAGGGGCAGAAGTTAAATATATCCATCTTCCCTCAATAACATATATACTTGTATACTTAACTTTAAAATATAATGAAATTACAAGAATGCCCCTAGTAGGGTGGTAACACTAAATAGCAAGGAAACAAACAAAATTTGGCCCAGTGTTTTAAAAGGTGCACCTTAGACGCACCAAGGCACAGAGGCGAGGCACTTTCCAGGTTGGGCGCCTTGCCTGGTCTAAGGCACACAACCATTGGACAGGCGCTCGCCTTTGCACCTAGGCATGCGCCCTAGGCCAGACGACAGGTGGCCCGGGCGAGCGCTTGGATGATGTCTAAACTATAAGTCACTCCAAACTAGTAGTCGTACAAGACTACATATTTGAACAGAAAATAAAAGAAAAAATAGAAGAGAAGAGAAGAGAAGAGAAGAGAGATGGAGAAGAAGAACTCATTGAAGGGTTTTAGGAGAAGAGGGTGGTTGGTTGTGTTAAAACAGCCGCCCCACCCTTTGAATTTATATACACAGTTTCCTAATTGTGAAAGAACTTTAATGCTTACATGGCAAGATAAGATAATTAAAAACTAATCCTAGATAAGATAGAATAGGATTAAAACAAATCCTACTAGGAAAGCTGATCCTAATCAAAGACTTAATTAAATCTAAGTACAACTCAGACTACCAACGATTACACTAATGTGGGTCCACACACGAGTACACTAATGTGGGGTCCACATTTTCCTACACTCCCCCTCAAGTTGGGAGTATATGTTTGTCATTCCCAACTTGCATAGGTCTTCTTCTAACTTCTTTCTTGAGACAGCCTTGATGAGAAGGTCCGCAAGCTGCATGTCGGAGGTGATGTAGGGGAGGCACACTTCTTGAGATGTAACCCTTTCTCTAATAAAATGCCTGTCCACTTCAATATGCTTAGTTCTATCATGTTGTATTAGATTATGGGCCATATTAATGGCAGCCTGGTTATCACAGTACAACATTAGGGGTTTCTCATAAACAATACCCAATTCCTCAAGTAATGATCTTAACCATAGAATCTCAGCTACACCATTTGCCATGGACCTATATTCAGCTTCAACACTAGAACGAGAGACAAAACTTTGTTTCTTACTCTTCCAGGAGACCAGATTACCTCCTACAAAGGCACAGTATCCAGAGGTAGATCTTCGACCATCAACACACCCAACCCAATCAGCATTTGTGCAGACTTCTATCTTCATGTGGTCATTTTTCTTGAACAAAATGCCTCTGCCTGGGGACCTCTTCAAATATGGTAATATCCTCTCAACTGCAAGGAGATGAGTAGTTTTGGGAGAGTGCATATACTGACTTGCTACACTGACTGCATAACTGATGTCAGGTCGTGTGAGGCAAAGATAGAGAAGTTTTCCAACAAACCGTTGGAACATAACTTTATCTTCAAGAGGCTCTCCACCCTCTGCACTAATCTTGTGGTTCTGTTCAATAGGTGTGTCTGCAGGCTTAACTCCCAACTTTCCTGTTTCTTCTAGCAGATCAAGGGCAGACTTTCATTGAGAGACAAAAATCCCATGCTTGGATCTAGCTACCTCAATGCCCAAGAAGTATCGTAGTTCCCCTAGATCTTTCACCTCAAACTCTTGATGAAGAAGTTGCTTAAGAGACTCAATTTCACTAGTATCACTCCCTGTTACTACGATATCGTCCACATACACAACAAGCAAAATTATGGAAGAATCCACTCTCTTAATAAACAAGGTGTGGTCTGACTGGGCCTGCACATATCCGAACCTATCAAGTGCTCGTCTGAATCTATCAAACCAAGCTCTGGGGGACTGTTTTAGTCCATATAAAGCATTGTTCAACCGGCAAACCTTTTTTCCTGTCTTTGTACCATAAAAATTAGGAGGCAATTGCATGTAAACTTCTTCCCGTAAGTCTCCATTGAGAAAGGCGTTTTTAACATCCATCTGATACAACGGCCAAGAGTTACTAGCCGCAAGAGATAATAGGACTCTGATAGTGGTCATCTTTGCTACTGGTGCAAAAGTTTCTAAGTAGTCAATACCATATGTCTGAGTAAATCCCTTTGCAACTAACCGGGCCTTGTACCTTTCAACGGAACCATCAGCATTATGTTTCACAATGAATACCCATCTACATCCAACCGGTTTCTTTCCTTTAGGATAATCAACTATCTCCCAAGTATTGCTTCTCATGAGGGCACCCATTTCTGCTTTTATTGCATCTTTCCACTCCGGTACTTCCAATGCTTCCTGTATTGTTCTGGGAATGGGAATATCAGCAATGGATGCGAGAAAAGACTTATAGGAGGGAGACAAATGATCATAGGACAAGAACTGAGAAATGTTGTGAGTTGTGGATGTGGTACAACAGCGCTTGCCCTTACAAACTGCTATGGGAAGGTCAAGATCCTCTAATGAAGGTGAAGGCTCCATGGTGGGATGTCTCTCATCTGTAGTATCTATGGTACCTGGATCTGGATCTGCATAAGGAGCCGAGGCTATTGTGGTACCGGTATCTGGATTTGCAGAGGGGACTGAGACTGGCCTGTACTGTTGATGTCTGAAATCAACCTGTCTCCATCGTCTATGGTAGACTCTCACATCCCTGCACCTTTGACAACCTTCCCCATTACACCCTTCTTCACTTAATGGGATTGGTAAAGGAACTTCTGATGAGCTGCTCCCATCCTCACTATTCTCCCCCTGAGGAGAAACCCTTGGATAATAGGGTTTATCCTCAAAGAAGGTGACATCCATTGAAACAAATCTTTTTCCAGAAGTGGGTTCATAACAACAATATCCCTTTTGAGTTTGGGCATAACCAAGGAAAATACATTTGGAAGCCTTAGGATCAAATTTGGAACGATGAGGACCAAGGATTTGAACGAAGCAAGTGCACCCAAAGGTTTTGAGTGGAATGGTAAACAATTCTTTATCAGGGTATAAAAGGGTAAATGGAGGTTTCATGTCAAGAATCCGTGAGGGAATCCGATTGATGAGATAAACTGTTGTAAGAATAGCATCCCCCCAGAAACGTATAGGCACATTTGAGGTAAACATAATGCCTCTGGCTACCTCTAATATGTGTCTATTCTTTCTTTCAGCAACCCCATTCCGTTGTGGTGTATGTGAGCAAGTACTCTGATGGATAATCCCATGTTCAAGCATGTAGGAGGCTAATGGGTTTGCAAAATATTCTTTTGCATTGTTGGATCTAAAAATTTTAATTTTAACCCCAAATTGGGTTAAGATCATTTGATGAAAGATCCGGGTTAATGCAGGAACCTCATCTCGAGAATGCATAAGATAAACCCAAGAAAACTGAGTATAATCATCAACAAATAACAAGAAATATCTGTACCCTCCCATAGCTGAGGTATGATAGGATCCCCAAACATCAGTATGCACAATTTCAAAAGGAATATTGCTTCTGCTATTACTTAATGAATAAGTTGTCCTGCAATGTTTTGCAAGCTCACAACTTCACACTTCAAACTAGACATCCGAATAGATTCAAATAAACTAGGAAACAAACTCTTCAAAGCCTGAAAGAATAAATGACTCAGCCTATTATGCCAAAGCATCACCTGATCAACAGACTGAGAAACAAAGGATTTCTTAGTTTCACTATCTTCCTGACGAGCACTTCCTCCAAGTAGATAGATTCCATTTGTCTCACGGCTAGTCCCAATCACCTTCCTTGTCTCTAGATCCTGAAAAACACATCGATCCGGAAAAAAGGTTACTGAACAATTTTGCCCTTTTGTAATGCTACTAACTAAGAGCAAGTTAGTATTAAGCTTAGGAACATGCAAAACGGAGGATAGGGAAATGGCATCAAACAACTTGATGTCTCCTTTGCCAAAAATAGGAACAAGGGATCCATCAGCAATGAACACTGTCTTTACCAGAAGATAAATGATAGGTAGAGAGAAGTGATGGCAAGCCAGTCATATGGTCAGATGCTCCTGAATCTATTATCCAAGAATGTTTTGTATTACCTGGAGCTGAAGCATGATAAGCTGAGGCCCGATTACCTGATTGAGCAAAGACTGAGGTTGAAGGAGCTGATGGTGGCTGAGGAGATGAGACTGAGTTACTAACTTCACTTTCCAATTGTATCAGAGCAGCTTGAACAACAGCTAGGGTGTCGAGAGGAGTGCCTCTTGAGGCTGTTAAGGCTGCACTATCAGTGTTAACAACCATATTGGCATTCCCCTTTTTGTTTCTAAGTTTTGCTGGAACCAGATGTGGATATAACTTCCAACAAGTGTCTTTAGTGTGTTTATTTTTCTTGCAATATTCACACACTAGGTCTTTCTTAGCCTCTTTCTTCATATCCTTTTCCTTATGTCTCCCAGACTTGGGTTTAACTGCTGCCAGGGTAGATTCGAAAGGTTGTTGCTGCAACATAACCTTTCTCCTAGTCTCCTCACTGTGCACTAGGGAATAGGCTTGAGACAGAGTCACACCCTCTCTTGTCAACAGCTGTTGTCTTATAATATCATACTTAGAATTTAGACCAGCTAGGAACTCAAATACTCTGTTAGTTTCAACTTGTCTTCTGTAAGTCTGTGCATCTCTCTGACTTTCCCATTCTATTGTCTCAAGATGGTCAATTTCATGCCACAGAGATTTTAGGGTTGAAAAATAAATAGAGACCTGTTTCTCTCCTTGTCTGAGATTTCTAACTTCCAATTTCTCATAAGCCCTAGCAACATTAAGGGGCTGAGAGTAGGTTTCCTTCACAACATCCCATATTTCTTTAGCTGTTTTTGCCCACAAGTAATTTCGACTGATGTGTGGCTGCATGGAGTTGCACAGCCATGTCATCACCAAATAATTTTCCTGAATCCACCTAGCATACATGGGATCCTCCTTAGTTGGTTTCTTCACATCAAGTAGTTCAGCTTTCCTCTTCCCCCAATGGCCATCATGGCTGATAGGGACCACTCTAAGTAGTTTGAACCATCAAACTTTATAGTTGTAATCTGGAAGGTGTTTTCAGACATGCTAACTGAACCAGTCCCAAAAACACCCTCCCCTTGGCTTTTAAACACCATTAATAATCAGTAAAAAGGCTTCCTAATTACTGTCCCAGTCAGCCTACTGGGTCTGCAGCAAGTAATAGCAGTAAAAAAAATTTGACAGCCGGCCTATTGAGACTGATAGCAAAAAATAACAGTTCTGTTGTAACAGTCCTGCTGAAACAGCTCTTCCAGAGAACAAAGAAGTCGAGGGAGACAAGTCCTGAAGCAATAACAGCCCTGAAACTTGAGGGTTTTCTCTTAAACCCTAAAGGAACTATAGAAATCTTCTAGAGTTTTTTTGTACCTCTTATCCAGGTATTTTTACTACCGATCTTGGGAAAGATTGAAAAACATACCAGAAAATTCTTAAAAGCTCTGATCTTGAACCAGAAATCTTCTGAAATTCTGATTGCAACCTCTAGCACTGATCAAACAGAAATCCTTTGAAATTCTGATCGCCAACTCCAGTACTGATCAAGGGTTGATCTTGATCCTTTCCTCTTCCTCTGATTCTTCCTGGTTATCAAGGATACGATCCAATCTTTGGACTGCTGCTGTAGATAACCTCCAAGAAACAGCCGAAGAGAGCTTTTTCTACTCTTCCAGCCCTAGGCAGCTCTCATGTGGTCAGCTGGATCAAACTCACATGAGACTCCCTGATCCAAGCTCTGATACCAAGTAGTCATACAAGACTACAGATTTGAACAGAAAATAAAAGAAAAAATAGAAGAGAAGAGAAGAGAAGAGAGATGGAGAAGAAGAACTCATGGAAGGGTTTTAGGAGAAGAGAGTGGTTGGTTGTGTTAAAACAGCCGCCCCACCCTTTGAATTTGTATACATAGTTTCCTAATTGTGAAAGAACTTTAATGCTTAATTGGCAAGATAAGATAATTAAAAACTAATCCTAGATAAGATAGAATAGGATTAAAACTAATCCTACTAGGAAAGTTGATCCTAATCAGACTTAATTAAATCTAAGTATAACTCAGGCTATCACACGATTACACTAATGTGGGGTCCACAGTTTCCTACATAAATCAAATTCGAAAATATATGAAAATTATAAAAAAAAACACAAAATAGGAAACTTGGGAGAAAAGGAAGTTGAATAGACAGGGGTCTTTGCCAAAACAACCAAAAGAAAAGAAAAAAAGAAAGTCTGAAAGTGGAGGGAAGAGTTCCTTCGTTCGTCCAAAGTCATTCTCCAAACCAGACTACCAGAGGAAGCCGAAGCTCATCCAGATCTAGTTCAAGCTCAAGTTCGTCCAAGACTCCAAGGTCCAAGGTCTAAGCTGATACAGATATCAGCTATATATATTTTTTTTTCTTCTTCTTCTTCCTGCGGCACTCCAAGGTCCAAGCTCAGAAAACAGGGGCTCCACCCCATTCTTCTTCTTCTTCGTACAAAACCTGCACAAAAACAGGGGCTCTGCCCCTTTTACTTTTTGTTTTTAATGTTAAATCAGGGGCGGAGCTCCATTCTTCTTCTTCTTCTTCATACACAACCTACACAAAAACAGGGGTTCCGCCCCCTTTTTTTTCAGTTTTCTCAGTAAAACAGGGGCTTCTTCTTCTTTGTCTTCTTCGTACAAAACCTGCACAAAAATAGGGGCTCCACCCCATTTATTTTTTTTCGGCTTTTTTTAGTAAAACAGGGGCTCCGCCCAATTTATTTATTTTTTCGGTTTTTCTCAGTAAAACAGGGGCTCCGCCCCTTTCTCTTTTGTTTTTAATGTTAAATCAGGGGTGGAGCTCCATTCTTCTTCTTCTTCTTCGTATACAACCTGCACAAAAACAGGGGCTCCACCCCTTTTTTTTTAGTTTTCTCAGTAAAACAGGGGCTCCACCCTTCTTCTTCAGAGACTTGCAGTTTTGTAGTCTTGTTTCTTGCACAAAAATAGGGCCTTCGCCCCATTTTTTTTTTCAGTTTTTCTCATAAAAACAGGGGATCCGCCCCATTTTTTTCAGTTTTTCTCATTAAAGCAGGGGCTCTGCCCCATTATTTTTCAGCTTTTCTCATTAAAACTGCCCATTCTTCTTATTTTTCTTCCTTCTTCTTTCTAGTTTCTACAAAGACTTGCAATCTTGCTTATTAGTTCTTACACCACGGTGCCTCTGCCTCTTTTTTTTTCAGTTTTTCTCATTGAAACAGTTCAGTTTTTCTCATTATCAAGTAGAATAGTTTTTTTATTTGTGTTATTATCAAGTAGAATAGTTTATTTATAGGTTCACAAATATGAGTAGTTGAGTACTGATAGTTGCAAATTGCAATTTGTCATTTGTCAATAGGAAACTTTGCCAACCAAGTAGAGTAAAGAGATGGGAGACAAATCCGCCAATACTCAAGAAAGCAATAGGAAAGACCCGGGCTGGAAATATTGTTATTTGAAAGATCTAAAGAATACAAAGTCTCACTTACAAATTTTGTGGCAAAGTGACAAATGGAGGGATCTATAGAGAAAAAGAGCATTTAATTGGTGGAAGAAGAAATGTGAAAGTCTATCCTAAATGCCCGAAAGAGGTGAAAAAAGAGATATTAGCGTACATGCAAAGAAAAAAAATCAATGAAAGAGGACATAGTTGGCAGTCAAGAGGGCAGAATTCCAGATTTTGATGATTTTGAAAATATGATTGAAGATGAAGATGAGATGGGGAACAAGGTGGAAGTGCTTGTGGTGGTGATCACATTCCCACTGCTTCAGGTTCAAAAATAAGTTCTAAACAGCCCCCCATAAGAAGGCAAAAGGGGCCTTTGGATAAATTTTTTCCTACTCCAAGCCCAGAAGAAATTGTGAATTTGAGAAGAGAACAGAAAAAGATGAAGCAAACCACTATTAGTGATGTGTATAATAAAGAAGGGAGAGAGCAAGTATGCATACACATTGCTAGATGGTTTTATCAAGTTGGTATTCCCTTGAATACCGAGTGAGAAAAGTTTTAAAGCAATGGTAGAGGCAATAGGGCAATTTGGTCCGGGATTAAAAATCCCAAGTTACTATGAGTTGCGAGTTCCTTCCTTGAAGGAGGTTGATTATACAGAAACATTGCTTCAACACCATATGGAGTCTTGGGAAAAATGGGGTTGTTCTCTTATGTCTAATGGGTGGATGGATAGAAAGGATAGGACCCTCATAAATCTGTTGGTCCATAGCCATGCTGGGACAATGTTTATAGAGAGCATTGATGCTTCAAGTGAAGTAAAAACAACTTAGAGGTTATTTATTTTGCTTAACAAGATGGTGGAGAGAATTGGTGAGAAAAATGTTCTCCAAGTTATTACTGACAACGCATCAAATTATGTCCTAGCTGATGAGTTTTATACTTTGTTATTATTTCTATTTAACTTTCCTCTAGTCTTCTGACATGTGAAAGTCACTTTTCTTAAGTTCATATTTCTTGAATTGTTTTCTTGTATTATTAGGGAAGTTTTTTATGGCTAAGCATCCTCATTTGGCATGGACACCGTGTGCTACCCGTTGTTTGGAGTTGATATTGAAAGACATTGGGAAGTTGCCTACTGTGAAGAGAACAATTGAGAGGGAAATTGCACTTACAGAGTATATCTATAACCATTCAGGTTTATTGAACCTGATGAGGAATTTCACAAATCAGAGAGAATTGATTAGGCCAGAAAAAACTTGTTTTGTTATTTCCTTTCTCACATTGCCAAGTATATACAAACAAAAGGAAGAATTTGAGAGATTTTTTCAACTCAAAGTAATGGAATGATAGCAAATGGATAAAAGAAGCAAAAGGGAAAAGAGTATGGGAGACATTCATGATAACCACATTTTGGAATAATGTCATCTTTACTCTTAAAGTGTGTAGCCCTCTTGTTTGTGTATTAAGGTTGGTGGATCATGAAAACAAGTCTTCCATGGGTCATATTTACGAGGCTATGGACCGAGAAAAAGAGGCCATTGATAAGGCATTTGGTGGAAGGAAAGAAAAATATGAAGACATTTTTGACATTATTGATAAGAGGTGGGAATGCCAACTCCATCAACCATTGCATGCAGCTAGTTACTTTTTGAACCCCCAATGTTATTATGATGATCAAGAGAGAATTAAAACAGATGAAGAGGTTATGACAGGGTTTTTTAAAGTAATTGAGATGCTTGAGAAGGACAAGAACAAGAAAAGTGAAATCACTAATGAAATATCCAAGTATAAGAATACAGAAGGCATTTTTGGTTTTGATATGGCTATTTCCCAACGGAAGATTAAAGCACCAGGTAATAACATTGATTTAAAATAATATTTGATTCTCTTAATATTTTAGTTAGTCTAATCACTAATTCAGTTAATATTTATACTTGTTAGCTGATTGGTGGACCATATTTGGTGTTTCTACTTAATCTTTTGAATTAACAGATTCATACTAAGAAAAGAAATTGGTTGGATCAGAAGCGGTTGAATGACTTGGTGTTTGTTAAGTTCAACCAGATGCTTAAAGAAAGTTTTGACTCACGTAGCACCAATAATCCCATTCATTAAAAGATATAGATGAAAGTAATGAATGGTTAATGGGGGAGGTAGGACGTGATGAAGATGATGCAGAAGCTGATTTGGTGTTTGATGATGATACACTAACATGGAGAGATATTGCTCGTGCTTCTGGAGTTGAAGAGCCACTAAGGTATACAAGGTGTAGAGCTTCAACTTCACAAGCAAGAGCAACAAAATCTAGTAGAAAAAGAACAAGACAGCTTCAATTGGAAGATGAAGAAGAGGAAGAAGAAGTTGATATTAAAGTTGAAGTTGAAGTTGAAGAAGAAATGGAAAAGGATTTTGATGACTACAAGTCAGATGACAATGGAGATGAAGTTGAACTTCCAAGTGAAGATGAAGAGGATGTTGATTGAGTCTTGAAGAATGGCTGAAACCTTAGACTCTTCTTTTTTTATATATATAGAAATTTGTCTGACTTTTGTTTTGTAGAAAATTGTCTTTGACTCTATGACTCATTTTTTGGTTAGAAAATTGTGTATGACTCTATGTCTATAATCTCTATGTCTTTTTTTGAAAGAAAATTGTGTGTCTCTTTTTTTGAAAGAAAATTGCCTATGATATGATTCTAACTCTATGTGATTGTTCATTGTATTACATTAATGGCTTGTAACTTGCTTCAAGTCTTGAACTTAATGTTGATTGGTCATTGGTGATTACTTAAGAGCTTGATTATTTCATATTTTTGTAGTTATTTAATTTAATTTGAAGTTTAGGAATATGTTTTCTAAATATACCTTCAATTTTTTCTTTTTTTTTATTTTTCAAAAAATTGTGTGCCTTGCCTCAAAAAGGCACACGCCTCGCCTTGCGCCTTTCGCTTGTAAAACACTGATTTGACCCAGGCCCAAAAATGCACTATAAGAAACAAGTAGTGCTGGCATGGCAACAATCCCAAGACAAGAACAAACACTTCAAGCATTAATGAAGAAGATTGTACACAGGAATATCCCTGGTTGACCATCGATGGACCTTGGATATATTGGTCTCCTTAATCAGGGTGAGAGAATTGTACATAGGAATATCCTTCGTCTTTTGGGGGGTTGGCCCTATTATATACTCATATACATGTATACCCTGTTATTTTCCTTCAAAAAGCATCCTAAGAGAGTATACAATGGGTTCAAATCCTCTAACTAAATGTTCTAAATTCATATTGTTGAAGAGATTTTCTATGTAAGGAACATAGCCCTACATCAGCACTTGAAACATTCATAAATCTGGCTTGTTGGAAGTTCCAGACATAATTTGATATATTCAGGCTCATTGTCACAGGACCAGTTTGACTGGGATCAGCATAACTAAACAAACTTCCTCTACAATATTAACCAATGCAACATAATGTACCTGTATAACTGACCCCTTGTTAGTCTCAATGTATATAGATAAATAAATAGGTATGTAATAAACAACACATATAGATAGATAGAGAGAGAGAGAGAGAGAGAGAGACATTACCTCAGGATGTTGAGTATCAATGGCATCCAGCACTTCTCTCAAAACCTCAAGAGCAGCACTAGCCTTTTGAATAATACTGTAACCGAATAAATATAGTGTAAGGACAGATAGAAGACCTCACATGCATCCATTTTAGAAAGTTCCTTGAGTATTTATTATATTAAACATAACCCTAGAATAGGCAACATGTGTAATAGCCACTAAATTACAAGTCAAATAGAAAATAAAAAATAGCATTGATATCTTCATACTTTGTTTTAAACAAAAATTTCTATCTATGCAGTTTGGTTTTGCTCTGTTTCCTTCAAAGAATGGAATTGTAAGAAATCCATTCTCCCATTGTTCAAAATGGATTGAGCTTAGCTACCCAAGCAAGATATTTCAAACTCTTCTATCATCAGCTGAGGCCACCTGGATCCCCTGGACTTTTCTTCAAGACGCCTATCCAGATCTCGAGCTTGGGGACAAGCTCGTTGCCCAGGAGGGGTGTAATGTTGTGGATGCATTCATGGGGAGGACGTACCGCCGCCGGCAGCAGCAGTAAAGAGGGGCCCACATGGCGGCAGTTTATCTTATCAGCTCCACCAGCTTATCTTATCTAATCCTTAGTAGCCTCTCTTATCCTACTTTATCTATTAGAAGAATAGTTGGAGTATGTTTATCTATTAGAAGTAGGAGTTTGATTGATCTTAGAGTTTGATTTATCCTAGTCTTATCTGTAAGTAGTCGAATCCTACAAGGAGTCCTCCTACAGGGGGGCTCTCACCTCTTGTAATCTCCTATTTAAGGAGCTGTGAATTGAGAATAAAGGCATTCAGTTTTCAGTCAAGGAAAGAGTTGAGGAGAGTTAGGGTGATCTCTTGGACAAATCACCCTTAGGTCGCCACGATAGGGTCTGCACGCAAAGGGAGGGGCAAGGGGAAGCTAGAGGTTCTCCCCGTGGACCGACCCGTGACGAGATCCTACGCCCGGACCCATAACATTTTGGTATCAGAGCCAAACGTCATGGGCAATATGGAACAGCTATCATCCAGGGTCCACGAATTGGAACACCAACTCGCGGAAGTGAGAGAAGTCAAGGAAGATGTTCGAGAGCTTCGTCGCCTACTCGAGTCGTATTTCTCCACCAAGGAGAGGAGCCCTGAAGGGGCGACCACCACCAACAGCCACCGACCAGAATTGGCGGAGGCATCCGGCAAATGACAGATCGCCACCCCAACAGCCGCAGTCATACCCAAGTATAGTAGGCTGGAGTTTCCTTCATACAGCGGCAGCGGCAACCCACTAGAATGGTTGTACCGCTGTGAGCAATTCTTTCGCAATCAGCGCATGAAGGAAAGGGATAAGGTCAGTCTGGCCGCGTTTCATCTGATAGAAGAAGCACAACTTTGGTTCTACCGGGTAGAGCAGGAGGAACCAGGACTCAGCTGGGACCAATTCAAGTCCTACTGCCTCCTCCGGTTCGGGCCCCCATTGACAAGCAACCCACTAGGAGAATTAATTAACCTCAAGAAAACAGGGACCATAGCCGAGTACCAGCACCAATTTCAGACCCTTCTCGCCAGAGCCGCCTCAGTACGCCCAGATCAGTAGGTGGATATGTTCACCGCTGGATTAGCTGAGCCCTTGAGAGTCGATGTAGAAATGCAGAGCCCTCCCAACCTGGTCACTGGCATGAACCTAGCCCGCGCTTTCGAGCGCAAGCTACAGATCAGCCGAGGATCTTTCAGCATGGAGCGTTCAGCGACATCATGGACAAATCCGAAGTCAACTGGGGGGGGGCTTCTTTGGCAGCCAGCAGGGAACAAAAGCTTCACACAGGTAGCACTTCCAGATCGGCACCTAGCATAGGAAGCAGCATGACGGCACCTCCCATCAAACACTTATCTAGAGCTGAGATGGCGGAGCGCCGGGCAAGAGGGCAGTGCTTCAACTGCGACGAGCTGTATTCAGCCAGGCACCGATGCAAGCGGCTATTCTGCCTCCTAGTCGACGAACTAGAGGAAGACGAGGAGGAACCCACAGCACTAGAACCCGAAATCTCCCTACACGCCATCACCGGGATAAAGACCTCTCAAACCATGCAGCTACGGGCACGGGTGGCAGGGAAACTAGTACGTATTCTTGTAGACTCGGGAAGCACACACAATTTTGTCAACGAGCAAGCGGCACTTCAACTGAAACTACCGGTAGAAAGCAGGCCGCAACTATAGGTAGCCGTCGCAAATGGAGAGAGAGTTCACAACCCTGGAATCTGTAGGAACATCCAAATACAGGTCAAATCTGAACCCTTCTCTGCTGATTTATTTGTGCTGCCCCTGGACGAGTTTGATATAGTGCTTGGAGTTAAGTGGCTCATTACTCTAGGCCCTATCCTATGGGACTTCAGTGCCCTAACCATGTCATTCCACCTGAATGGAAAACAAGTCACCTGGCAGGGAACCAGAGTAAAGGCAAAAAGACCGCAAGTGCATACACTCCATGGTGAAACCATGCACGCCGTAGATATGGAGAGACTTCTCACCAACTTCCTGGACGTATTTCAAGAACCCAAGGGACTCCCACCTACTCGATCATGTGACCATCGGATTCCTTTAATACCAGGTTCAGAACCCGTCGTCGTCCGCCCATAACGCTACCCGCATTTGCAAAAAGACGAGATAGAGAAACAGTGTGCAGAGATGTTGAAACAATGGATCATCCGCCCCAGCTACTCCCCCTTCTCCTCGCCAGTTTTATTGGTACCAAAGCAAGACAGCACTTGGAGGTTGTGTGGATTACAGAGAACTCAACAACAAAACCGTCAAGGACAAATTCCCGATTCCCGTGGTAGACGAACTGCTGGATGAACTCCACGGGTCTCGGTACTTCTCAAAGCTAGATCTCAGATCAGGGTACTTTCAGGTCCGGATGGCCCCCGAGGATGTGGAAAAAACAGCCTTCCAGACGCATCATGGTCACTTCGAATTTCTAGTCATGCTGTTCGGTCTCACCAACGCCCCATCCACATTCTAGTCATTGATGAACGAGGTATTTTGGCCCCACCTTCGCAAATTCGTCCTAGTGTTCTTTGACGACATCCTGGTTTACAGTAAATCATGGGTTGAGCATGTTCGTCACCTACGAACTGTTCTGGAATTACTGCGCCAACACAAACTCTTCCTAAAGCGGCCCAAATGTTCCTTCGGGGAACGCCAGGTCCTTTATCTGGGACATGTAATCAGCGGGCAAGGTGTCTCAGTAGATGGCTCCAAAATCCAAGCAATTCAGGATTAGCCCAAATTTCAGTCCACCAAAGCTCTCTGCGGGTTCCTAGGACTGACCGGGTATTACCGCAAGTTTGTGCAAAATTATGGACTCTTAGCTGCCCCATTAATCAAGATGCTAAAGAAGAACGCGTTCCAGTGGGATGAGGCAGCTAACGCCGCCTTCGCAAGCTTAAGGGATGCACTCTCCTCCACCCCCGTGCTGCAGTTACCAAACTTGACCAAGAATTTACGGTGGAATGCGATGCTTCCGGTATAGGTATTGGAGCAGTACTACAACAACAAGGACACCCCATATCCTTCTTTAACCGCAAACTAGCTGACCGGCATCTAAAGCTACCGGCCTACGAGCGCGAGTTGATTGGACTAGCCAAGGCCGTGCAACACTGGAGGCCATACTTGTGGGGGAGACCCTTCATCATCAAGACAGATCACTGCAGCCTCAAGTATCTACTGGAGCAGCGGCTTACCACTCCGCCCCAACAGCACTGGGCGAGCAAACTACTCGGGTTTGATTTCCAAGTAGACTACAAGGCAGGGACCTTAAATCAAGCCGCAGATGCCCTGTCCAAGCGAGATAAAGATGCTATGCTCCTTTGTGCAATCTCTCGGCCCCGCATCACCCTATTGGAAAGCATTAGAAGCATGCTGCCCCAATCACCGGAATGGAGGGACCTTGTTCAGAAAATACAATCTGGAATGACCAACCCAAATTGGTCCATTCACGATGGGCTAGTACTATACAAGGGACGGGTATATCTCCCAACCGACTGCTCCTTAATCCCCGTCGTTATCTCCAGCATTCATAACTCCACACATGAAGGTGTTCAGAAGACATTGCACCGCGTCCACACCGATTTCCATTGGCATGGTATGAGGGCTTCGATTCGGGACTTCATCCAGAATTGTTCTATGTGCCAACAACAAAAATGGAAAAACTTACACCCGGCGGGCCTTCTCCAGCCTCTTTCACTTCCAACACAGATCTGGGCTGATATCTCCATGGACTTCATTGAGGGCCTACCCAAGGTAGGCGGGAAACCGGTTTTATTCGTGGTGGTGGATCGCTTTTCCAAGTATGCTCATTTCATTCCCTTGTCCCACCCATATAGCGCGGTTTCGGTTGCCCACGTCTTCACACATATTTTCCGTTTGCATGGGCTACCCGAATCCATCGTCAGTGACAGGGACCCGGTTTTTACTAGCACCTTCTGGAAGGAGCTATTTCGGTTGCAAGGAACAACCCTAGCCTTTTCCTCCGCCTACCACCCGCAGACAGACGACCAAACGGAGGTGGTAAACCGTACCATAGAGATGTACCTCCGTTGTTTTGTGGGTGACCAGCCACGGCGTTGGGTGGATTGCCTTCCATGGGCCGAATACTGCTACAACATGGCCTATCACTCTTCTCTTGGCATGACTCCATTCCGGGTCGTCTATGGTCGGGACCCCCCTGCCTATTGTCCTACGAACCCGGTTCAACGCGGTTGGAAGAAATCGATCATGGTCTACAAGATCACGATGCCCTCCTAGCCGAAGTCTCTCTCCGCTTACAACAGGCTCAGACACGCATGAAGAATGCCTACGATCAGCGCCACCGAGAATTAACTTTCAAACCCGGACAGTTTGTGTAGTTGAAACTCCAACCCTATCGGCAACACTCTCTCAAAGGCAGATCTTCCCCTAAACTGGCTCTCAAATTTTACGGGCCCTTCAAGGTTTTACGGCAGATCGGGAAAGTTGCATATCAGCTCGAGCTACCAGAGCACAGCAAACTACATGATACCTTCCACGTATCCTTGCTCCAGCCATTTATAGGTACTCCTCCTGATGAGGTACCTCCCCTACCACCCTTAGGGGACAGTAGACCCATTCTCCAGCCCCGGGCCCTTGTTCGATCCCACGTCAATCGGGGTACTCTTGAAGTCCTAGTGGAGTGGGGCGACCTACCATCAGCTGAGGCCACCTGGATCCCCTGGACTTTTCTTCAAGACGCCTATCCAGATCTTGAGCTTGGGGACAAGCTCGTTGCCCAGGAGGGGTGTAATGTTGTGGATGCATTCGTGGGGAGGACGTACCGCCGCCAGCAGCAGCAGCAGTAAGGAGAGGCCCACATGGCGGCAATTTATCTTATCAGCTCCACCAACTTATCTTATCTTATCCTTAGTAGCCTCTCTTATCTTACTTTATCTATTAGAAGAATAGTTGGAGTATGTTTATCTATTAGAAGTAGGAGTTTGATTGATCTTAGAGTTTGATTTATCCTAGCCTTATYTGTAAGTAGTCGAATCCTACAAGGAGTCCTCCTACAGGGGGGCTCTCACCTCTTGTAATCTCCTATTTAAGGAGCTGCGAATTGAGAATAAAGGCATTCA
>NW_010729283.1:659198-732070 GCF_000365185.1 Nelumbo nucifera | reverse complement strand
CCCTTAGGTCGCCACGATAGGGTCTGCACGCAAAGGGAGGGGCAAGGGGAAGCTAGAGGTTCTCCCCGTGGACCGACCCGTGATGAGATCCTACGCCCGGGCCCATAACAGAAGAGGGTACAATCATCAATAAAAGTCGCAAAATACTTGAAACCCAACCTAGAAATAATTGGAGACAACCAAACATTGCTATGTATAAGTTGAAAAGGTATAAAAGCATGCTCAGCTGAAGAAGGAAAGGGTAAAACATGACTTTTACACAAAAGAGCAAGTGATGCAAGCTTCATTAGTATCTTTAAGCACAGTAACTAAAGGTGATGATAAACTACTGGAAGTAAACAAACAATCTAGTTTCTTAGAATAAGGATGTCCAAGGAATTTGTGCCATAAATGTCAAATATTATTACAACTAGAATTGAAAACAAGTAGTAGAAAGTAAACAAGAAGTAGATGTGGATAAATCCTTCTTCTTCTTTAACTCCAAAGTGAATAGACGACACAATCTATGGCACTGTATCAAACAGCCATCAAAAGAAAAGTAAACAATATTATCTTCTTCAAAAAGTTGTCCAACAGAGAGAAAATTGGTTGTAAGTTGGGACACAAACAAGGTCTTTGGTAGGTGAAAAGGAGATGACTTAGAAGTATAAAAAAAAGGTCATCACATCCAATAATATTTAGCTTTTCACCATTAACGGTAACAATGTGTCTATCAGAAGAGAAGGATTTAGGTGACTGACCAAAAGAGACCCCTGTCATGATCCACGAATGATTAGGTGAAAAGGAGATGACTAGAGGCACCAGAGTCGATGATCCACGAATGATTAGGTGAAGGACAAAAAGAATAAGACTTACCAGACAAGCCAATAGTAGAAAAAGCAGAAGAAATGGTCGTGGACATAAGCTAACGAATCTTTTCTTCTGTCATGACACCTGAAATTCCCCCCTTTGGCACCAAGGAAGCAGAAGAGGATGAGCTATCTGAACTCTCTACTGAAGTTTCATATGCTTTATGTTGAACTTTCTTCTGACTAGGCCCAAGGCCAAGTAGGGCATTCTGATATAATATGCCCTTGTTGCTTGCAATAAGTGTTGGTATTCTTCTTTTTACAATGTAAATCCACATGACCAAATTCTTTACATTCAAAACACTGTACTTGAAAGAATCTTTCTTCTCTTTGGGTCTAGTAGCAAGAAAAACAGTATACAAACTAGAGTTCCTCTTCCCATCAAGACCAATTTGAATAGTCAACTTGGTTTTTAATCTAAGAAGTTCCCCAAGAATAGTATCTAGGTCTAGTAGTATTACCCTAAACAGAATGGTAAACCTAACAACTTCATAGTCAGGCCTAAGATGTATCAGAAAGTGCCTAAGATGTATCAGAAAGTGCATAATCTTTCTTCTATCAAAGTTTGCCTTCATAAACTTGACACAACAAGATGAAGGATCCTCCCCCATGTGTACCAATTCATATTCAATCCATAAGTTGATGAATCCGACATAATACTCTTGAATCTTTCTCTCTCTCCTTGATGGTAAGAGAATATGTCAACCTCTATTTGATATTACCAAGAAAAAATAGACTATTGATATACCTTTTCAAGGTATTGATACATCTCATAAGCAATCCTATACCCACACATCGGAATAGCTATATCAATTTCAACCAAACCAAGGATCTGAGAGGCAATTTTTGCATTGTCAATTTTCCATTGCTTTACGGCCTTAACATCAGTATCATTGGGCTTAGTAGTTGATCCATCCAAATAGCCCCAAAGACCTTCTCTTCAACATAAAATTGGAAGTGAAACTTCCACAAGGCATAGTTAGATCCATTAAACTTGATGGAAAGAATATCAGTTCTTTCCTCAGCCATTGAAACAGAAAAACAAGCAACAATGGTGGTGTAACAGTAGTAGAGAGTAATCAAATGGAGGTGATTAACAAGACACCCAAAGCAGCCAAAGAACAGTCTAAGAGAACTTTTATTAAACACCTTGCAAGCTGAAACAGAACCCTCTTGAAGAAAATGATAAGAGAGAGGAGAGGAAACGCCAAACCTGGTCGAAATGATTAACCAGAGTAGCTGACAACACAAAGACTACTAAAGTGTTGATCACTTGTCCAGAAAGAGAATCTATAGCAGTAGCTGCTCAAAGAGAAGAATCAAAAATATTCTTAAAAAACTGATTTACTCTACTCCAGCCAAGGGGAATCAGTAAAACTCTTCTAGGTGACCACAAATCCAGAGATTTATAGAGATGAGATGCCTCCCAAGAGAAATCCAAGGGTAACACCAGTTCGGGTTCGGGTTGCGTAAAACCCTAGAAAACAGAACTGATTTTGGGTGATTGAAACAGCCAACTAGAGAATGTGCTCCTAACAGCAGAGAAACAGAGGATAGATGAACCCTTATCAGCAGATCAGATCGTGACCTGCTGTCATACCATGTTGAAAAAGGTTCGAATAAGAGGAGAGAAGAGAGAACAATATACGACTGTGTCCAAAAAGTTACTAGCCATTCCCAGAAAGTAATATTTATATTAAGAAGTAAAAGGACCAATCTATCCTCAAGACACAAAGAGTGTACAACAATAAAACAAATAGTGTACAGATAGTATACAAAAGGAAAAAGACAAAACTAGCCCTCCCCTTTGTCTCTACAACTTGAAGAGTCAACCTAGGAAGGGAATTTTGTTTGGACTATGACCACATGAGGATCAAATCCTTTGAAATACTGATTAGGTTAGCTCTGTGGACTAGAAGAGGTCAAAAACTTTTGTAACCCGGTCTAATGTTGAAGCAGAATACAGGGCAATGGCACATGGTGTCCCTAAGATGTTATGGTTGAGATCATTGCTAAAGGAACTATCAATTGTATATCAAAGGCCTATGACAATGTATTATTACAACCAAACAGCCATTAACATAGCTGATAACCAAGTTCAACATGATAAGACAGAGCATATTGAAGTCAATAACATTTTATCAGAGAAAAGGTACTTTCATGCAAGGTGTGTCTTTCATTTATGGCTTTAGGAGAGTTGGTACTTGGTAGATGTCTTCACTAAAGATGCTATCGAATCAAAGCTTAATTTGTATATAGGAAAGCTCTTAATTTTTATGTAGGCATGCTGGGCATGTAATCTCTATGCTCAGCTTGAGGGGGGATGTCGAAAAGTGGGCTATATTTATCTTTTATCTGTTTTTTTTTTTTTTTTGCTCTTCTTTCTTTATTGGGACTTCAGTATTAGTGGGATTTTAAGCATTACTTTTTACCTAGACAGGGACATATGTTTATTTACGGCAGTTACCATATAAGATAGATGGACAACATAGCAGCCCAAAATTGGGAGTTGTCTTCAAACATACGCTTGTCTTCTCTTCCTCCTCTCTTCTTCTTTACTTTTATTTTTATTTCTTTTATCAGTAAATAAAATATATTTTATTAGCAAGGAGATGAAATTAATACATTCAGCTGAAAAGACTGTCAACCCAAGAATGCAAACAAATTTACAATGAAGCCCAAAAATGTTACTGTCTTATGACCCCTTGCTTAGTAAGGGAATCAGCTACACCCCATTTACAGTCCTCACCCACTTGAATACAGCATTTATGTCCTTTCTTCTTCTTTATTTTATGCTTTCTGCTTGTTTATTCTCTCTTTTTATTCTGAAAATCATCCAAATATATTGTTTATTATTTCCGGTTACAAGGCAAGGGCTTTGCAAACTAGAGACTTGGATGCCAAAATAATGTTCTGTGCAACACACCATCCAAATATACAAGGTCAATCCAATTTTGCAATCTAATTTGCACGGACGATTCCATCCCTTATTTTGATGCATCTGCAAGATAACAATAAACTATTCATGCGCGCGTGCGCGTGTACACACACACATATATATGGGGAGAGAGAGAGAGAGAGTGAGAATGACAAGTTAACAAAAGTTAAATTTAGTTTCTATTTTGCCTTCCCTTAGACAATGCAAATCAAAAACCTACGAATCAGAATACAATTGTAGGCTTTCATTGCTATATCGCAATAAGGCTCCGTTTGGTAAATGGGTGCGAAGTGAAAATATGGAATATTCTTGAATATTCTTTCCTTCCCACGTTTGGTTTGTGGGGTGCCATGAGATGGGATAGGAAAAAGGTGGGACTACATTCTCAATTCCTGGGATGTGGAATCCCACCATTTTGGCAGGAAACAAAAGGGAAAGGAGGGGGGGAATTGTTTAACAAAAAAAGAAGAGTTAATTGATTAACAATAATAAAACAAGACAATAAGACAATAATTGTTAATTGTAATAAGACAATAATAAAATAATTTAATTATAATTGATTAACAATAAAAACATTATTAGTTAATTCATAATTATTAAAAATTAACAAAAGTAGTTACTAATTAATTAAGCAATTATTGATAACTCATAATCATTCTATTATTAATTTACTTAATAAATAGAAAAAGTGTTAAAATAACTAGTAAAATAAAATAAAAATTATTAGCTAATTAATAATTAATTAATTATCTAATTATTGATATTCATTAATTGACTAATTATTTATAAAATTCATGAATAAACATATTAGTAATTAACAATTAATTAAAAGCAAAATATAAAACACTAAAAATACTACCGATTACCTAATTAATTAAAGTTAAAATACTAATTAATGATAATAATTAACTAACTATTAATGTTAATTGATTAATAATTATTTAACAATTAACAAAAAGTAGTTAATAATTAATTAATTAATTAATTAAGTTATTAATGAATTATTAAAAAGTTATTTTATTACTAATTTCATTAATAAATAATCAAAAACATTTAGTAATATAAAATAGAAATTATCAATTACTTCATATTAAATATTCACTAATTAATAATTAATTATATAAATATAAAAAATATTAATTTTAATTAACTAACTAATTAATTATAAAAGTAGTTAATAAAAATATTAATTTATGAATTCATTAAAATAATTATTTATTACTAATTTGCTTAATAAATAAATGATAGAAGAATTGATTATTAAGAAGAACTAGTAATGCAAAACAAAAATTATTGACTAATTCATAATAAATATTAACTAATTAATAATTAATTAGTTAACTAAAAATGAAAATGTTAATTCTTAATTCATAATTAATTGACTAATTATCAATACTAATTAATTAAAAATTTTAATATTTAATATTTAATGCATAAAAATATAAAGTAATAAAAATAGTATTAATTACCTAATTAATTAATTAATAATTGTTATTGGGGTTGATTTTCCCACTATTTTCCCTTTTGCAACCAAACAAGGGAACGGGAAAATTTTCCACCCATTTTTCCTTTCTCATCACATCCCATCCCACCAAAATCTTCCCTCTAACCAAATTACCAAACACAGAAGGGAAAGATGATCCTACTAAAGGGGACTACCACACCAATTCAGCTGCATAAATGATGGCGTAAGTACCTAGATTCAGGCACAATCTGAGCATTTGCTTGCTGAGCAATGCCTTCATGTTTTGGAGAAACAGGCTTGTCTGCAGATACATTATTCACTTGTGCTTTTTTACTAGGATGATCTGGCAGAGGAACCCGAGGCCTTTGAGGAAACTGTACCCCCGCGCTCTGGAAAAATAAAAAGAGAAGAGAAAAGTGATCTTTAGCTTACATGAACCTACACCCTCTCTGATGGTTTCAGTTTCTTTAATTATACCATAGTAAACAATATACTAAAAGAGCTAGTAGTGTGACCCATACATGAAAATTTTACGATAAATATGAAATTTAGATAGCACTACTAAAGCAAAAATACATGAATCTGGGAAGATTTTTAAAATAAAGGAAGGTGCATTAACAATGGTGACCTGACAGAAAAGACATGAAATGGAGAATGGAGATAATATCCAAAACAAGCAATGGACATGCATGTCATACTTCACTTAGATTGATACTATATTGGTGCCTATCGGAAGTCAATGGTGAAGACTATCTTAACAATAATGTCTATTTGCCTCTAGAAATAGACGCTGACTTTACAAATAAAAGCTTAATTAAAAAAAAAAAATCAGTAGATGATTGATAAAACATTTGGCCAACAAGGAAATATAACTTGTACATCCCTCCCTCCCCCAGGTGTATGCTTTTACCTTCTGCAGAATCCTAGTATTAGGTCATTCTAGCCAATACAAACTTCTACTGATTATGGAATAAAGCAGTTACAAGGGTTCATGTACAGCATCCATTTGGTGAAAGTTCCAAGAGATGTATAGTTGTGTGCATTGGTGAATACAGATCTAATACTAATTGCAGCATGTAAGGACAGACTTTATATGAAAGGTGAGGCATGGCAATTGCTAGAAGGAAAGTCTAGAAGATTTCATTAATCCAAATGTATTCAGTATTCTGTAATAAAGTGGTAAAAAAAAATGGTTTTTTATGGGAAGCAGCAACTTTCATTAAGCTTAAAGGAAATTTAGTACAATTGTCACCTTCATAGGCAAGGTGACCCCTCAAAATAAAAACAACTTACAAACACGCCTAGAATAAGGTATCAGCCATTGCATTTGCTGACCTCCTAGTCCATTTAAAATGTGCTTCAAGCTCCCATGTTAGGTTCAATATTTCCCTTACAGGCTGTCCATGGTGTCAAGGCGATGCCTAAGCGACAAGGCGCCCTTAGAGGCTCGCCTTGCCTAATCACCAAGCTGTTTTCTATAGTGTGTTATAAAAAACTTTTATATTCTTAATTTTTTTAGGTTATAATTATAAAAAAGATTTTTTTAAACTAAAATATTCATTTTGTGTGTTTATATACTAATTTCTTTTTATTATTTTCTTATTAATTAGGGTTTAATCAACACAAACATTGCTAAATGCTGTATTGAACACTCAAAGACTTCAAAAACCTGAACCAATTAGTAAGGAAGAACATAAAATGTTGTCCAATCAACACATTTTCTTCTTTTTCTTTACTAATTTTGTGTGTTTATATACTAATTTCTTCTTCTTCTTCCACCTTTTCTTTTCTTCTTTTCCTATAACAGAAATAGGGGTTCAGCCCCTATATTTTTTGAATTTTCTTTTCTTTCTTCTTTTTCTTCTCATGAATATGTTGGAATATGTTGATTTTCTATACTTTAACATGAAGTTTATACTTTCCTTATGAAAATTATGGATATTTATTAAGGAAATATGATTATGGAACCTAGGGAACTACGCTAGGATACATGCCTGATCTTCTCACCCATTTTTTTTATCAATATCTTCTCACCCATTTAAAAACCACATTTAATTCCCTTCTTAAACTTTCTATTTCCTGAAACTTATGTCTATAGACCTAAGTGATTTGGGAGCTACATCTTGTCCAAAAAATGACCACCTGAGAGTCCCCTTCCACCTCCAAGTTATGGAAACCAAATTGCCTAGCAAATTTTAGGCCATGGAGTAATCCACATAGCTCATCTGCCAAATCATCATTACCTTCTGCTAAGGGCCTGAATACAATGCCAACCCCTTGCCTTCTGTGTCACAAGAAACCCCTCCCAGGCCAGCCGTGGCCTGATTACCAATGTAACTCCCATCGAAATTGAGTTTAAAATAATTGGTTGCTTTGGGTCTTCATTCCATGGTTACTCTTTCCTTCCCTTTAGCTAATAGAGCCACTTATTTCCAATTTCTCAATATGTCATTTATAGAGAATAGTTGGAACTCTTCTAGGGTCTTCACCCAATATGCAACTTTTATTTTAATTGTTTCAATGATCTCCATCTCCCTCTACTCTTCTCCTTGAAAATCCTCTAATTCCTTTCTTCCCACACAAACCAATTGTTTACCAATCTGAGCCCCTAGAGGTGCAACTTCTGCACTAAGTGAGTCACCCAATCCTATCAAGCCAAAGAAAAGGGCCAAAACTCTTCCTTCCACATCTCCAAAAACACCCCCAATTCCAAAGGGACCAGGATTACCTACAGAGCTGCCATCAAAATTCCGTTTCACACTAACAGCCCATTTGGTTCACAAGAATAGGGGTCTGGAGTCGGAATCGGGATGGGCCATTCCAACTCCAACTGTTTGGTTGGACAGTATTGGATTCCCATTCCCATTCCTGGTGGAATGGCATTCCTCCGTTTGAGGGAATGGCCATCCCTCCCCCTCCCTTGGGAAGGAAATCCCATTCCAGCTGATTCCAATTCCTGTCTGAACCAAACAGACTATGGGAACAAATCATTCCAACTCCGATTCCAAGCGATTGCGATTCTGGTTCCAATTCCGATTTCGACTATGAACAAAACGGACCCTAAATTGTAAAGGGGGGGACCAATCTTCTTGAATGGTAATAGATGAGTAGGAAGAGCCCACTACCATGCTCCAACCGCTAAACAAATCATCTACGGAGAAGTCCTTGAAAAGATCCAACTATTTCAGCCAATGTATGGCCTTGATGACAATCCCTCCTATGAGTTCATGTGTTGTTCTTTCTTGTCCTTGGAAAATCCTGTTATTTCTCTCTTCCCAGACTGCCCAAATAATTGCTGCCCTCATTGTTCTCCACATCACCCTTCCTCTTTTCTTTGGTTGTCGGAAAAGGCTAGATTCAAAAAGATTTGTCACGCTTGTGGGAGGATCCACCTGCAACCAAAGGGAAGAGAACCAATTCCAAATATAAGTAACAAAAGGATAGGAGATTAATAGATGATTTACCATCTCACCACTCTTCAAGGAAAGGCTACAGGCACGTGGGGATTAACACCAATTTGCTCTTTTCCTTTGAAGCGCATCCAAAGTGTTAATTTTTTGGAGAACCACTTCCTAACAAAAGGTCCTCACATTTGGAGGTACAGGAGCACACCACACTTCTTTAACAGGCAAAGAGGTAGCCAAGTTAGAAGATTGCAACAAAGCATTGAGAAATAAAGAACAAGATAAACACCTTGAGGAAGATTCTTATCAAATTCTACTATCAAGACAAGATTGATCCAGAAATATTGAATTTAGAAGAGAAAAAAGTTCACCTGTCAAGCCTACTTCTAAATCCCTCAAACCTCTCGTTAAACCCAGCTGCCATGAATCCCCAGAGACACGAAAGGAAGAGATAATTTTAAATTTGTTCGAACAAAGGGAATATTGTTTCCTTTTTTTCTTTTTTTCTTTTTTTTTTCTTTTTCTATTCGAAGAAAGGGACTAGAGGGCCGAAAAAACATCCGTAAGAGGATGGTCCCCAATCCAAGTGTCCTCCCAAAAGAAAACATCATTACCCAAGAAATCATCATACCTAATGAAAGGAGAAAACAAAAGCAAGACACCAATGATGTCTTTCCACAGGGAGGATCGAGAAGTCCTAGGGTTAAGACCAGCATCCCATCCATTAGCTACCAATCCATGTATACTTCCTATCACTCTATGCCATAAGCTTTCTTGCTCCTTGGGAAATCTCCACAGCCACTAACCTAGCAATGCCATGTTTCCAGTGATTTAAAAGGCGCGCCTAGGCGCCTAGGCGCTCAGGCGAGGCACATTTTAGGGTAGGCGCCTCGCCCAAGTCCTAGGCGTAGCCCATTCAAAAGGCGCATGCCTGGTGCGCCTAGGCATGCGCCCGGTGCGCCTTGCACCTTAGCCCAGGCGTGCACCTTTTGGAAATTTGCCGCTTTTTCCCTTTTTTTAAGTCTGGCCGCTGGGCTGGGGGCTCCACCCCCGAACCCCCCGTACCATGCCCCTCGAGGCCAGCCCAAACAAGTCCATGTTAGGGTCTTAAATTCTTAGATTTCACACAAAAAATAATAATTTTATAGTTTAAATTGCTTTTAAGAAGATATTTTATTAAGATGAATGAATGGACAACATTACCAAATAGGGGGTTCTTGAAGCTTCGGTGGGTGTGGCACAAAGGCGGCTCGTAGAATTAAGAATGTAATATATCACATTAGCTACTTGATGCAATTGAGAAAAAAAGAGATTGTGGGTTTTATATGCTTGAAAATGTTTTATATGTTTGATTTCATTTTTAAATTCTCATTTGAATTTGCTTTACATATTATATTTATGTATTTTAATTTTACATAATAGGTTTTTTAAAACTTAAGTTAATATTTTTATTAATATTATGTTTTATAATTTTTTGCTTTTCTTTTTTGAATTTTTTTGCATTTTTTTTAAATTGTGCGCCTTGCCTCAAAAAGGCGCACACCTCACCTTGCGCCTTAGGCACAAAATGGCCCTTGCACCTTTTTTGCACCTTGTGCCTTTTTTGCGCCTTGCGCTTTTAAAACACTGCATGTTTCTTAATTTGGCATTTCCAATCCCTAAACCCCCTTTATCTTTTTTCCTAGAAACCACTTTTCACTAGATGATCCTTTTTGGAATCCCTAGGTTCCCAGAGAAAGTCTCATTATTTTTTCAATTTGATCCACAACCTTAAAAAGCACTTTGAAGGTAGACAAGTATACCGGCCAAGAAGTTTCCATTTCTACATTCCTTCCACCACAAACCATCTTTGGTTGATTTAGAAATTTTGGTCTGCTCTAGTTTGTCCAACAGTAATATACACTCCACCTCTTGATCAAGCTGAGGTCTTCTAAAATTGGGACTCCATACCACCTGCTCACCTCCAACATCATAATAGTGGGCAGTCAAGACCTGTTGTTCAGCCAAGCTATACAGTTTTGGGCACACGTCACACAGCTTCCCAACCCCAGTCCAATTGTCTTCCCAAAACCTCATTCTAGCCCCATCTCCCATATTAAACCTAACCAGGCCCCTGAATTCTGCTTTGAGGGATCCACAAACACCCTTTCCAAGATATTCAAAAGATTAATAACGTTATAAAACTTAAAGTCCCAAATTCCCCTTTTAAAACCCAGATTCCAGTTAAGCCCATTTGAAGAAGGAGAAGTCTTAATGAACTTAGACATTAATTCATTATTTTTTTTTTGAGAAAGGTAAGATAATTTTATTAAGAATATAGAGAAGGATACAAGTAGGCCCCTGGATAGAAGGCAGGCCCAAGAACCAGATTACATTACAGCTCAAGGAGATTTCTAGAGTTCAGCAGGACTCCAATCTCCCTAGTTTGGAAACCATTTACAGAAGCAATCCAAGAAACCACTTTTCCAATGGAATTAGAAATGGGCTGTCTATTCCTTTGGCCTTGTTCTGGAACACACTATTGTTTCTCTCCTCCCAGATGGTACTAATCACTGCTGCAGGAATTGATCTCCAAACACTTTTGGCCAACTTGGAAAGCCTTAAACAGTCCCAGCACAACATCAGATCCAACACAGACTTTGGCATGGCCCAGGCACTCCTACCTGGAAAGATAGTGATTCCATAAAGACATTGAAACAAAACAGTGGAGGAACAAATGATTGTTATGCTCTTCCTGTTGACCACATAACACAAAACTCAAGTCTTGAATCTGCACTCCTCCCCTCAGCAGGCTTTTCATGGTGAGGAACCTATCCAGGGCAGCAGCCCAAACAAGGGCATTTACTTAGGTAGGAGCTGTCACTTTCCAAACAATAGCAGCTGGAAAAACAGGTCTGTTATCTCCTTCCAAAACTTTGGCAAAGGACCTCATAGAAAAGAATCCGTCTGCACTCCAAGACCCAGCTCTGTCTGCACTCCACATTAATTCATTATTAAAGCAATAAAGAATAAAAAGAGAAGGAAATTGATCTATGAGAGAAGACTCCACCACCCATAAATGTTCCCAAACCTTTATGTTCTTCCCCAAATGTACATCATACTTGACAAAGTAGGCAAATGGAAAGAATATTATGGATTGCCATCCATGGAAATGCCAAAGTGACCCTTGCAAATAATCCTGCATCGTAGCTAGTATTTTCCATCCTATGAATACATGCCACCACTTTATGCCATAGATTCTCCATCTCGTTTGGGAATCCCCACAACCATCTGCCCCACTCTCCCTATTCTCAATCCCCCTTTCTGTTTATCTTTCCAGACAACATCCCATCTGCTAAGATGATCTCTCTTCCCTTCCCCTGGCTCCCAAAGGAAGTCTCTTATAATCTTCTCCACTTTCCTAACTACACCTTGTGGCATCTTAAAAACTAAAAGGTAATAAATACGTAAGCTAGATAAGGTGGATTTGATAAGTGTGATTTTTATCCCTATATAAATATAATTCCTCTTCCACACCACCAACTTCTTGGAGAACTTCTCTACAATAGGATACCAAAATCTAAACTCTTCGGGATTTGCCTACTAGTGGTACACCTAAATATTTCATAGGCTAACTAGTTGTTATACACCCTAGATAATTTGCCAACTGCTCCACCATCATGTCCTCTAATTAATCCCTACCAAACAACTCTTCTCCAAATTAACATTCAAATTTGATATCTGTTCAAACAGCCTCACCACCGATACTTGTTTTCCATGTTCCTAAACTCCCTACTAGTCATCATCATCCATGCTTTATCTGAACTACTGCCATTCCATTTTGTTTAATGTCATATCCACTGTTAAACTTGGGTGCTTAAATCATTTCTTTCCACTTTGACTCATGCCCTTTTTGTTCTACCCTAGCCCCCCTAGCCCCTTCAATTTGCAACAAATCACCTCTTCTTATGGATGCATATTGATGGTCTTCTATGGACGTGACCAAACCATCCTAATCTACTTTCTCTCATTTTATCACCTATTGGAACTACTCCTAGGTTCCTCTGAGTGACTTCATTTCCGATCCTATCCTTGCTAGTTTTCCACTCATCCATATCAGCATATGCATTTTATGCTACACTCAATTTTTGGACATGTAGTTTCTTGGCTACCCAACACTCTAATGCATACAGCATAGTTGGTCTTACAACTGTTTTATAGAATTTTCCTTTTAATCTAAGTGGTATTTGCCTATCACATAAAACTCCGGATGCACACCTCCATACTGATTTAAGCATCAAACATCTCCTACTCTCCTTATTTGCCTATGAGAGCATAATAGTCTCCTATGTAAAAACATTTTGCCTAATTAAATCAAACTCAGGAATAAGTCCAGCTAGAAATGCAAAAACCCTAATCCTCCTACCAACTTCGGATAAGTAGATGCATCATCATTACATATCCATTGAGAAACCTCCAAATTGTATATCTCATGCACAATATCATCAAAGCAGAGAAATAGATTACATGTGCTTTATGCCCCTACTTCAAAGTATTCACCTCACTTCTCAACTGATATGCACAAGCAACATCTAAATCCTAAGAAATAAGTTTCATCCATAGATACTTTCTACTAATATGGGGAAGCATGGAACTGCACAACCATATCTCACCATGTAATTCTCTTGTGTCCGATGGAGAGAAAGTGATGGGGATGAGAAAACTGAGTGACAGGTTATTGCTGTTCATGTTTCACAACAGGCAATTTGCAGAATGGATATTGGAGACAGAGAAAACAAAAGAAGGAAGTTTTGAACTTAAGGCCTCAAATGCAATGGAAAATTCTAAGGAGACCATTTCATCGCAGCCTTGTAGGTGGCCTACAAAATCCCTACAAGGCTAAAAACCCTAATTTCTTTTGTTTATTTTGGAAAAAGTAAGATAGTATTATTTTTGAAGAATCACATACAAATGGAGGAGCAAACAAGATTGCCTCCCCTGCATACACAGCATCAGATGTCACATAAACTAACTGAATTTAGAATTAGAAAAATGTTGCTAAGCTCAGGAACAACCGATAACCAAGAAACAAGTTTAGCCATAACACAATTGATCAACTCATCAGAACTTTTACAAAGATCATTAAAAATTCTATTGTTCCTCTCGGACTAAATAGTTCTGACCACTGCCGCTGGAATGGTCCTCCAAATGATTTTTCCTCTTTTTGATAACCCGGAATATACCAGCTGTGTAGAAGTTCCTGAATCGATCCTGGCATCACCCAGTTAATGCCCACCACATGCAAGAGTGTGACCAAATCCTCCAAGCAAAAGAACAATGAATGCATAAGTGATCCATGGACTCTTCCATTTGACCACAGATCCCACAATTTAAGTCATCAAAGGTGATTCCTCTTCTCATCAGACTGCTTCTTGTTAGACATTTCTTTAGAGTTGAAGCCCAAACTAGGAATTGACTTTGGAAGGGGTTGAAGGAATCCAAATTTGTTTAGACGGGAAATCACACTCTCCTCTAGAAGCTAGACCCTCCGCAAAGGATTTAACGGAGAAATACCCATCAGCCTTCATTTCCAGGTCCAAATATCACTTACTTGGGGATTGAAGGTGAAGATATTCAGGTAGCTAAGGAGGCTCATTACTTCCTCCACCTCCCAATCCTGAAAAGCTCTGTGGAAACTAAGTTTCCAGACACTTCCCCTCTTATTAGCTCAAAAGATTCAGCCACTGTAGCCTCTTTGTTCTCAGCCACTGAAAAAATAAGAGGGAACTTATCCTCTAAAATTGTTTCATCAAGCCACCTATCCTTTCAGAATCAAATTCTGTCCCCCTTTCCCACCTGAAAGCCTACACCCTTCAAAAAAGTCGAGAGCACTTCCATTATAGCCTTCAACCCCCAGGCTGAAGGCCATACTTTGCAGCAATGAGCTTTCTCCACCAACTATTTTCTTCTGTGCCAAATCTCCATAACCACTTCCCCATTAGAGCAGTGTTAAAAGTTTTCAGTTTTCTTAGACCCAAACCACCTGAACTATGTGGAGTACAGATCTGATCCCAAGCCACCAAGTGAATTTTCTTCTCATCTTCCCAGCCTTTCCATAAAAAATCTCTTTGCAATTTTTCAATTCTCTTAGCCACTTTACTCAGTAAAGGAAAAGAGAAAAAGGTAATAAGTAGGAAGGTTTGCAAGTGTACTTTTAATCAAAGTCACTCTTCCCCCTTTTGAAAGGTATTTTGTCTTCCAAATTGCCAATTTTCTTTCCATTCTTTCTACAACAGGTTCCCAAATTGTTGAGGATGAGCTTTTTGCACCCAGAGGAAGACCAAGATAACTAGTCAGGAGGTTCTATTTTACATCCCAGTACTTCTGCCCATTCTTCCAGCCCCTCAATTCTGCCCACCGGAATGATAGAAGATTTTCTTAAATTCATCTTCAGACCAGTTACTACCTCGAACCAGCTAAAAATCCCTATTATAGTTTCCAGCTGAGAAAAGGAAACGCCAATAAAGCATAAAGTATCATCAGCAAAGTGAAGAACAATGACCCTCCCACGACCTGGAATTATCTCAAAACCCTCCCATAGGCCTGCCTGACCCACGTGGTTGATGAATTGGGTCAGAACCTTCATAATACATAGGAAAAGCAGAGGTGACGGGGCCACCTTAGCAAATGCCCCTTGAATTTTTGAAGAAACCAGAAGATTTCCATTGATTAGAACAGAAAATTTGGGGAAAGATACACATACCCTCATCCAGTTTCTCCACTTCTGACCAAAATTATAGATTATCTAGTTCAACTCATGAAAAAAAGGTCAACTTTATGGCTACTATTAAAAACAAATAAATCAGCATATGACTATAATGGGTTAATTTACATAACAGCAACAAAAGCCCAGAACAAATTATAATATCGACGATTCATGATTTTAACAATAATTCACATAAATGAACTAAACCAGAATAGTGTACTATCACTTATGCATGGCATATGATAAACAGCAAGCAAACAGGATTAAATTTTGAACCACAGAACTTAATCAGCTAATAAAAAGAACCTTGTAGGTTAAAGATTTTGTATGTCTATACCTACCACCAAGTCATAATAAGCGGAATAATATTGAGGGAACTTTCCAGAAGCTCCACCATGAGATGTCTGTGTGGCATCAAGAAGAAGAAATATCTTCTCTCGCACAGGCAGATCTGACTATAGCACAGAAGATAAACTCAACATGCTCATTTTATAGTAACAATATAAAATATAGATCCATTTAACAGCAGATAATTTTATGTCTATGTGGAGTGGATAAACCTTTTTCTTTACAATCTTCACTAGTATAGGTAGAAGCCCAGTATCAATCACCAGTCTATGAACACGTTCTCCACAATTATTCATTAACATCTCCAATAGCTGCAAAACCAGATGACAGTTGACTAGCTGAGTAACAAGCCTGTACACTTCAATAAAATATGTAAGATGGGATTGGATGGATATGAAATTTGATGGGAAAAGGGAAAACAATTTGAATTTGAAATATCTTGTTGATAGCTAAACAATAAGGCATATTTTCAGAATACCAGGAAAAAAAAAGCAGAAGCATCCAACAACTTCAAGCTCCCAAAACACCAAGCTAATCTTCCAATATACTATTTGTTCGTCTTTAAAATTTTGTAGAGAATTGCCAAGAAGATCAGGAAAAAATAAAAAAAAGCCATAAGGGACTTCTCATGGGACTTGGGGGAAAGAAGGATCACTTGGTCAAGTGGGAGTTGGTGGACAAAACTCAATGACTGCAGTCCAGCATCAGCAACATTAGGCAACTCTTGCTTTTTCTTTACAATTTTTTTTCCTTAACCCTCTTGTTGATTCCCACCCCAAATAGACCCCCTTTCAATCTAGCAAACACCTTTGACGCTAGCACAAGTCTGTTAAGTTTTTTGTCTAAATCTTTTAACTGCATTAGGATGGCCCACACCAATCTTTTTATCTCCATTCTTTTCATTTACCCTTTCAAGCTCCAAGACTACGTTTTTTTCGAATATTTGCTCTACTATCATACTACCTCCCTTATATTGGCAAGTTTTTGCTTCTTTCCACAGCATGTCATCCTCCTATCGAGAGATATAATGTATTTCGGATTTTGGAGGTTATAGGTGTATATTTGTAATGCTAATAAATTTTGGGATTTGTAGGTATTTATGGGAGAAAGAAGGGCTTGTGTGAAATTCTGGTATAATTTGGCCTTTTGCTTATTTAAGCCATTGGTTGTCTGGGATTAGGGTGGACTGAGAGTGGATTTTTTTTGTGTCTGTAGAGAGGTCAGCCATGTATCTCTTGTTCTCATAGTGGATATTTTTCCCTCTCTTACTGTGGATGTAGGCTACCGAGCCAAACCACGTTAAATCTTGATGTTTTCTCTATTTCCTCTTCTTATTTTCTTCTTGATTTGTTATTCTGTTTTATATTAGTTGACATGGTATTAGAGCAGGTTTAGTGTGGAAATTAGTTTGGTGAATTTTATTAGACTCCAAAAGGGGTGATATTGCTTCTCGTTGCTTTTTTAGGAAACCAGGAAAAAGTAACATCATATTTGGATTTTCTTTTGGTTCTATCATACCTAATGGAATCTAGACTTGAGCTTTTAGAGCTCAGGTCATTTTTATATGAGAAAGAAGATCAAAGGGTCATTTGGACAAGGAAATCTGATCTGGTTGGTATATTAGAGCATCTTCAAGTCCTTATTTTTAATGCTATTAAAGCTTTATTTGGATTTTTCTCTTTTGTTGGCTCTCCGATAGGATTACCTCTATGGAAGGATTTATATTTTCCCTTCTCGTATTGTGGGTTATGCTCCTTAGCATCTGAACCAGTTCATATCTTCAAGCAAATTCTGGTTTCTATGTTGCATATCAACTGTTTGATTTATTGTCTAAAAGGTTGGTTGTTGGTCATTTAGCCAAGCTTGGTGTTTTCTTTGGGAGCTCCAATTTTTTGAAGAAGTATTATAGAAGCTCTGCAACTTCTCTGATCTATTTATGATTATCAATACCAGCATGGGATACTGGAGCTCAAGGTGACCATTTGGTGTTCGAGAAAACATCTTGATGGTGCAAATTTCTACAATGGTTTTCCATTGTTATGATCAGTTCTGATCTGAATCTGTTTGTGTCTTGGTTTGATATTTGGACTATTTCGGTGTGATGGATCTATTATCATTGGTCAATATCTGGTTTGTTTACCTCATACATGTTTTGCATGGAAGATGTTTGACGAAATGTTTCAGCAATTATCCTTTATTATGCTCACCAGTTCTGATTTAAGGTTGACGAAATCCTTGGAGTCTTGATCTCCTTCGGTGACATGGGATTTTGATTCACTTTATATAGTTGGATTTCCAATTGGCCAACTCCGATTCCTCAATTTGGTTTATGGAGTTCATAGTTAGCTTTCCTTCTATCAACTTTGAATCTTTGCTCTGGTTTATGGAGTCCAACATAGTTGGCTTTCCACTAGCCAACTATGTTTTGGTAATTCTGTTGGCATTTCTAATGATCTTTTGACATGGTTGGTTCTTGAGTTCAAATATTGTTATTGGCCTTTTGATGGCTAAATTTGATCCTTTGGCCTGATATGTGTTGACTTTCCGTTGGCCAACTTCAGTTTGGTGATCACTAGATCATGACTTGGCTCTACTCTGGCTTTCCAACACAAATTCATTCAACTTTCTAACACCCAACTTTGGTTTCTAAGTGGCCCCTTCAACATCTCAAGTTTCATGGTTGTAACTTCAAAAGTACACCTATTTTCATAAAGGTTGCTTCAACATCCTTCTTGCAAACTCAAGTTGGTTTCCCCACCTTGAGTTTGAGGGAAGGTGTCGAGAGATATATTGTATTGGGGTTTTTGGAGGTTGTAGGTGTCTATTTGTAATGCAGATAAATTTTGGAGACTTGTATGTATTTATGGGAGGAAGAGGGCCTGTGTGAAATTCTGGTATAATTTGGCCTTTTGCTTATTTAAGACATTGGTTGCCTCGCCTAATCACCAAGTAGTTTTCTATATTGTGTTATAAAAAACTTTTATATTCTTAATTTTTTTGAGGTTATAATTATAAAATAGACATTTTTAAACCAAAAGATTCATTTTGTGTGTTTATATACTAATTTCTTTTTATTATTTTCTTATTTGTTAAGGTTTAATCAACACAAACATTGCTAAATGCTGTATTGAACCCTCAAAGACTTCAAAACCTAAACCAATAAGTAAGGAAGAACATAAATGTTGTCCAATCAACACATTTTCTTCCTTTCCTTTACTAATTTTGTGTGTTTATATACTAATTTCTTCTTTCACTTTTTCTTTTCTTCTTTTCCTATAACAGAAATAGGGGTTCAGCCCCTATATTTTTTAAATTTTCTTTTCTTCTCTTTCTTCTCATGAATATGCTGGAATATGTTGATTTTCTATACTTTAACATGAAGTTTATACTTTTTTTATGAAAATTATGGATATTTATTAAGGAAATATGATTATGGAACCTAGGGAACTATCCTAGGATACCTGTTTTTACTTAAAAAAATCCATCGCAAGGTGCCCCCCACCGCCTAGCCTCGCCTCGGCGCCTTGAAAACTATGGTCAGGTGATGTCTCTTGTTCTTCTTCTCCACCGCCTCTTCCAATTCCCATTGAGGACCCCATTCCACTTGTTCCAATTGTGACTAAGTCTTCGCCTCTAGTGCAGCCTCCTGTTGAACGGCCACCCATCCGCCAAGTGTATATGCATCGACGACATGTACTAGCTCCTCATCCAGCTTCTTCACCGTCGACAGATCCGGCAGTTGTTCCCACACCAGCCCCACCCCTTGTTTCTAACCTTGATCTTCCTATGCCTTGTGGAAGGGTAAACGCAGTTGCACACTTCATCCCATTTCCAATTATGTTTCTATATCTCGCCTTTTTGTTTCCCATCGCCAGTTTGTTTCTCTATTGTCTTCTATTTCTATTCCTACGGATGTCCAGGAAGCCCTTGCCTCTCCAGGGTGGCACCATGCAATGCAAGAACTCTCAGCTTTGGCTCATAATCATACGTGGGATCTCACCACGCTCCCCTCGGTAAGTATGTTGTAGGTTATAAGTGGGTATACATTGTTAAGTATTTACCTGATGGTAGTGTAGAGCGGTTGAAACTTGAAAGCTCGACTAGTTGCCAAAGGATATTCCCAAACGTATGGCATTGACTACACCGAGACCTCTCTTGTTGCTAAAATTGGATCAGTTCATGTTTTGATATCTCTAGCTGCTATGTATGATTGGCCTCTGTTTAAACTTGACATCAAGAATGCCTTTTTACATGGTGATCTCCTTGAGGAGGTCTATATGGAGTAACCACCGGGGCTTGTTGCTCAGGGGGAGGATGGTAAGGTGTGTAGACTAAAGAAGGCCATTATGAACTTAAACAGTCCCCCGTGTGTGGTTTGGTAGATTTAGTGAAGTGATAAAGAAGTTTGGCATGAAACAGTGTCAAGTTGATCACTCAGTATTCAGCTATGATTCACATGCTAGGAAGATTTTACTGGTGGTATATGAAGATGACATTGTTATTACCAACAGTGACAGATTGGGGATTGATAGGCTAAAGATCTTTCTACAAGAGCACTTCCAAACAAAGGACCTTGGTAAATTAAAATACTTCTTGGGGATAGAAGTAGCAAGGTCTAAGCAAGGTATTAATCTGTGTCAGAGGAAGTATGTTCTTGATTTGTTGGAGACATGATTGTTAGGTGCCAAACCAGCTGAAACACCTATGGAACCAAATACCAAGTTGAGTAGTGATGTGGGTGAGCAGTTTGAAGATCTCGGAAGGCACAGGTGGTTGGTAGGTAAGCTAAACTACCTAACCATTATTTGCCACATATTTCATTTGCGGTTAGTGTGGTGAGCAGTTTATGTAGAATCCTCGAGTTCCACATTGGAATGCAATTCTAAGGATTGTATGGTATTTGAAGGGAGCTCTTGGTCGTGGCTTGTTATACAAAAGTGGAGGAAATCTTGAAATAGAGGGATACACCAATGCTGATCTTCCAAGTTGTTGGCAGATCTTCTGACCCATCTTATTTGAATGTTCATGTCTTTTGACAGCCATTTGAAAGGCCTGAATTCATTTCTAAGCTGCCAAGTCACCCCCTAACCTTTCTTCAACTATCCCAATACTATCTTCAAATCACCTTCTTTTTCTTTTTCCAGCTAAAAAGTCTGCTCTTCCTGAATCACCTTGCTCAATTGGGCCTAGGAACAAGGCACATATAATACCACCCTCATCTCTAATCACCCCTCCAATTCCTGAGGGAGATAGATTGTCCACACTACTGCCATCAAAATTTAGTTTCATCCAACCACCCACTGGGGGTGACCAAACCTCTAAGGTTTTTTTTTGTTTCCTAGAGGAAGAGCCAGCTATTTCCCCCTAGCTCCTGGAGAAATCCTCCACCTTGAAGTCTGAAAAGAATTTCAAGGTCTTTACCCAATGTACAACTCTTAGAGTTATGAGTTCTATCACTGCCTCCTTTTTTTTTATGATTTCTATCACTGCCTCCTTACTCTTCTCCTTTTCCCCAAAATTTCTTGTATTTCTTTCTTGTATCCCTTTCACATAAATATTCTCAACAATTTCTAATCAAGTTTCCGATCACATCCCTTCTTCTCCCCTCCCTTAGTCCCCTTACATTCCAGTCAAGTAACTTCATCTCCCTCCCCCTCCTCCCACTGATCATTCCAACCATCTTATCATTCACCTGAACTAAAACCCAAGAAAGGCTACCCGATCCTAATCAGATAGTGTTGGGTCATTGCAGGTTTACCACCTAATCCAATCCACTGGCATCCCTAAACTGAAGAGACTCTTATAACATAATAAGTAGTGAGACCAAATTACCCCTGACATCATGCCTCCTAACAATACACACGTGTTTAAGTATGTATCTATGCATATTTTAGGGGGTGTTTAACAACATGATTGGTTTTGTTTATGAAAACAAAAACAACTGTCACATCAGCAAAATTATATGTTTTTGCTGATGTTGCAGTCATTTTTGTTTTTAAAAACAAAACCAACCATGCTGTCAAACACCCCCTTAGTCTACATGCATGCGTACATAAAAAATAAATTATATTACATTGAATTCCATAAGCTGTTCATAACCACCACTTTGATGAAATTTAAAGCTAAACAACATGGAGAGTATAGGGTTCTGCACTCACCATAACAGCAAAGAGCTGAGTGCTAGCATTTTTACTTCCCACCCGTTTTTTAATAGCTTTTATAGCATCTTTAGCTTGCCTGCTCATTCAAAAAAGTTTTAAAAAAAAAACTATGGTTAGAAAATGGTGGAAAAGGGAGGAATTGAATCATCTTATATTACTTTGCACAAGGAGTGACATATAAAGCATGTACCAGATACATTTGCAAGATTTTAACTGAAAAAACTAATAGAGACAAATATTGCAAGGCAACAACCATTAATACTTCCCATTTTCCAACATGATAGGAAAAAAGCAATTTACCACAACCGAAACAGCTTCATTGAAGGCCAAATATGTAGATCTCAAAGAATTAGAAGAGAAAAATAACCTAAAAACAATGAAAAGCCATCATACTATAAATAAAAGAAAACCTACCTATAATATGACTAAGTATATTAAGTATTTACAGCCTTAGAAAATGTCACTCTCTAGCATTCATTTACCCATGCTGCCATGCATATTGTGGTCATTAAAATATTCAACTATACTCAAAAAATAATGAGAGAAAAGTTGGAGAGAATGTTGTCCAGAACAGGCCAATTGAAGTGGAAAGGTGCATCTGATGTGCTGTCTGTCTGGTGCATACTAGTTAGACTAAAAGAAAAATTCTATTAAGATGGATAAAGACCAACATTGCTTTATGGGATAGAGTGCTAAGCAATCAAAATTCAAAAAACAACATATTCAAAAAAAAAAAGGAATGTAGCTAAGAAGAGGATGCTGATATGGATTGACTAGAAACGAAAAAATTAGAAATAATTCAAACAAACATGTTAGAGATGACTTCAGAGTAGCTCTAACTAGTGATGAAATCATGCTTATAGGCAACCAATGATTGTACCAATGACAAGTGATTTAGTTCAAAACTTCAAATAAAAGGGTCTAAAAGAGCAAAGGTAAAACAAAAAGAAATATAGACTTAAGTGGTAAGAAATGATCTGAGTTTAATTTGACAGAAAGCATGACTCTTGATATAGCATAATGATGGAACAGGATTCATGTAGCTAGCCCCAAATGGTTTGGGTTAAGGCTAAGCTAAGTTAAGTTGAGACTCAAAGTATCTAACTAAATTGAAATTGCCAGTAAACTTGAATAGGTAATAACACTAAATAATAATACATAATCTTTATTGTGCAAGTAATATACCCTTGATCACGTGCAACTAGTTCACAGATTTCAATATTTTTCATCCAATCCATTTCTGTCAGTTTCTCACTGGTTGCCAAGTTGACAAGCTCAGCTGCCATAACTACTTGGTTCCAAATTGTTCACCAGGACATATAGCTCAGAATGTTAAACTTTTGGACATATCTGTAATAATTGGAAAAGAATTAGAACTTATCTGTATCAAATGCCATTACATTGCACCTGTCTGGTAGATCAATTGACATGTGCAAAAAACATGATTGCAAGAAAACTGGGTTAGTTACTAGTGTAGGGAAGAAAACTATTTAAGGCAAGAAGCATAATGTGGCTAGAGAACCTTAACATTCCTTTAGACCTAGCAAGAAGCTTAACATAAATTAACCAATCAAAGGATAACATTTTTGTTATCAGCATTATCAAAGGAGAACAATTAATACTTTAAAGATTATACTCAAATCCTAAAATAACTTGTACATCAATCAAGACAAGAAATTTGAGAACCCCATATATGCTACTTCACAGAAAATAAATATTGGAGATAAAAAGGGATTGGAAGGGGAGTTAAAGGAACTAAACACAACAAAAAAAAGTAAAACCCCACAAAATATTGAACGTCATCTGCAAGAGCATGATTTAATTAAGCAATGAAATAATATAACCACTGAATCTCAGGAGGAAGGAATTAAAGATTTTGATCTAATTAAATTGGGACCAATTTGCTTACTAGAAAGACAAAGTGCAATTTTGCTCGAAAACCAGCCAAGTAATGTTAACTAAAAAGTGCAGCTTGATTTGATACAAATGCTTTCCATAATAAGCAGAAAAGGCTATTTAAAGACTAAAGAGAACTTCCAACCACAATGCCCCATGAATCCATTCATGTGAAGATTGAGAAGAGTGCATAACTCAAAAAACATGTAAATATGTGAGTACAAATTCTGAGAAACACATAACTCATGATTGTCATGGTTAGTTAACTAGAAAGTGCATAATTTTTTATCATGATTTCAGTAATGCATAATTGCAAGAGCAATGTTATTTTCTTATTAACAGGCAATAATCTTTCTTGGATGCGAATTACAGTAGGGATTATTTCACAACATCAAAGCCAATGCTGGCCTCTGAACCCTTGTTAAAGTGCAACCAAAAATGCAATATACACTGCTAGAACACTTAATAAAAATATCCCCAAAATCTGATGCAAATAAAGCAGGTCCAGTATCAAAAGGGATCAATGGATGTGAGGAAACAGAAAGAATCCAATGCATTGTTCATGGACAGTTTGGACAGATTCACAAATCACAGCCAACAGTAGTTCTTTATTACTACGCACCAGCAATGTTTTGAGATGACATTGATTTGAAAGACACTTGATTGTACTTCATTATTTGCTCCATCAGCACAACAACCTCAAAATACAGTTGGCATAATATTTAGAAAAAGCTATTCTCGTACATTAGTTTAATCTACCAATTTCAGTTTAAATCACTTCACTATCAAGTATCAACAAACACCCATAGATCATTCAATTACCTAATCTACCAGATTACCCAACTGGATAATCCAAAACCACGGATTAGGGAGATTCAACACATAAGTCAACTCAGCAAACATAAACCCCACTTCAATCACAAAATTTGCAAACGTTCACGTCAGAAACAATCTTCCACAAGCAAGTAACCACAACCCAGATCTAATCGACCATTAAAAGAGACCGAACCCAATTACAAATTCCACAAACAAAACTAGTGATCCACAAAAATGGATCGCCAAATACAAAATTCAATCACAAGAAAATTAGAAAACTCCAAAAATGCCTTTTTTTCTCCGAGTTGAAGAGAATCAAAACAAAGACCAGGGTCACAAAATGATACAAATAGGCGTACCCGATTCAAGGAGTGTGGATTGAGAAACCCATAGACGCAAAAGAAATAAAAAGCAAGATAAAACGCAAAAAGCTCCAGAATTTCCAGAAGAGCAAATCAGCAACTTTCGGCGTCTACTCCACCCATGAAAGAATCCAAGCTAGGGTTTGCTTTTGAGCTCCTCCTCTCTTTCTGGTTTCTTCTTTATGAGTGTGTTCTGTTAATATTCCTCGTCCTTTTGCAGTGAAAGTGAAGGCACTGGCTTTCGTTCTGGGGTAGCGAGAAGTTAGATTTGCGTTTCCTTTTTTTTTTTTAGTTTTCTTTTTCTCTAACTGATTTCTCTGCTTTATATAATTGAGAAAAACAGTTCATATCAGTAAGCGACACCGCCATGAGCACCCAGTCCCAGCGAAGTAAAAAGGTTGTAGAGAGAGAGAATTCTAGATAGGAAAAGACGAGAGAGAGTGAGAGAGATCACCCGACAGGGTGTTCAGGTCTCAAGCCCATATTCCATGCTCCGCTGGATGGACGTTAATGGACGCACTCACTCCCGAGCCCGGATCTGCTATTTAGAGCGCTCCATACACCAACCTCACAACTCGTCCCAGCCGCACATCGGGGACATCTCCCCTACTTCAGTAAAACGCGTTCCAACAGCTTACCAATTTGATTCGACACCACACATCTCTCACTATGAAATTGGGGCCCACCAAAAGTAGGACCCGCCATGCATGAGATGTGTGGTGTAAGATGATGTTGGAAGGGTGTTGGAAGGTATTTAGTTGGCAAGTGATCCGAACTTCTTTTACATGGCACTTATCCGAGTAGGGATGTGCTCCCTAAAGAGCATTCCTCGCACCCACATTCCATCGTGTATTGGGAATTGTTGCTACTGAATTTAGAGTCAAGGGCAGCATAGTAATTTTTGAGGTCCGAAAGCTGTGAGTCCCACCTGCCAAGAGTGAAAAGACATCAAAGGCTCCAGGAGTGTTCCCAAGGGCAAAGACTATGACGATCAAGTTAGTCAAGGTTCAAAGTAAAGCCAAGTTCACAACAAGAGAGTAAGTGTACATTTAGTTGTGAATGTACATTTAGCTGTGATGCCCCTTTTATAGTCAGAGTCACCTGGGGGAAGAGTAATGAGCAATGAGTAACCATCTCGTAGATTGCGGTCACATAGATGGGAGCTAAAGAGGCATCAGATAACCACAATCCCTTCATTAGTGTGTCGGGAGTAAATGCGTCGAGAACGTGCACCTGCAATAAGTGCTCCATAGTGGCTCGGAGTGGGAGTTACCTTGTTGCCCTTGGAGGAGTGTGGATTGATAGGGGTACCCTTAGACAATGCCACGTGTTGGGGTTCGGTGTGTCGGCCAAGTATACCTATATCACTTGCCCCCCACTCTCAAAGCCAAGGCCAGGGCCGTTGGGTGAGTTGTGCTCAGGGCTCAGCCTCGGTCGATGAGAGCAGATATATGTTCTAGTAGTACTTCAAGTGTTTGTTCATGGGCAAGAGCTTTGCTAGTGACATTGTAATGTCTTTATGCGGTCTAATGTTTGTGATCGGGACATATCTGTGTTTCTGTTACCAAGTTGTCGTAACCTAAATGGGTGCTTGTTGTTGTTGTTAGATAGTCATGACTGAGACCGGTGATGGCTTCTACTGTTAAGTAGTCATGTCCAGGATGGGCACTGGCTTCTATTGCCATGGGGCCGTGACTGGGATAGGTGATGGCTTCTGCTATCAGATGGCCATGTCCAGGATGGGCACTAGGTTCTACTACCATGGGGTCATGACCGAGATGGACGATTAGACAAGCGCACCAATTCAATGTAGCTTGAGTCAAAGGCAATGAAAGATCCGACTTCGGGCTTCAATATAGTTTCATATTTCAAGGTCAATGCCACATGGAGGTTGTCAGTGTGGATGGTTAAGGTGACGCGAACGTGTCAAGGTCTAGTATGACAAGGGTACCCTTGGACGATGCCACGTGTCGAGGTCCAGTATGTCAGCCAAATATACCTACATAAAGAAAATCTCCTTATGAATAAAAATACAAGTATGGGAGATGTTCCCAATGTGCAGCCAAGACATGCTAAGAGGTCAGTGTGACGAGCAAATCCAAACTCTAGCCAAGCCAAGACTGTACTTTGGGGGTAGTGACAGATAGGTACCTAAACTTTCAATTGCAACACCTGAGTATCCTGAACTCTCAAAAATAGACACGTGGGTCCATCCATTACTATTCCGTCAGTTAAACACTACATAATGCCAAAAATACCCTTCTCATGTATTTTTTAGATCATTCTCAAGTAACCGAATGTCTCCCCATGATGGCATTCTCACATGGACAACAAATAGCATATCCAATTTCACAACAACTGCATTAGAAGGGTATTTTTGACATTATGTAATGTTTAACTGACAAAATACTAACAGGTGGACCCCAAGTGTCTATTTTTGGGAGTTTAGGGTACTTAATATATATATATATATATAATTAGACAGTGTATGTGCTTAGCTCCAATCAAATTGATGTATAGATACATTTATTGTAAATGAATAAAAATACATTACTTTTTCATGTTGATATTGGTATGTTTCTATGAAATTATCCCTTAAACTGGACACTTATGAGACTCGTGTTAGTTTAGAATTTATCCTGCCAAGGCTAACACTGATGTGTAGCCAAAGAAGTTGGTTGAGATAGCTTGTCTCAACTATTAGGGTTAGACCCAAAGCACATGCAATGTGTATTTGGTTGAAACATTGAACCCATGCCATTTTTCTAATTATGCCCTGGACCTTGGATATTGATGGGCAAAACTGGAAAATTACACATAACCCCTACACTTGATTATGGTACCGCACTAGGTGTCGGATTGGGATGTCTTTGATATGTCAATCATTGAGATCCATTGTGGGTCAAAACCTAGGTATGTTGGGGTAGTCTGATAATTCACTTAATTGGGTGATCATAATAATAGGATCGGCCCCTTTGTCGGACAAAGTGAATGATAGGATTTGCACTCTCACTGGATGGAAACCTAAATTGCCAACAGTGGATTTCAACTATGTTTGAAATTTGGTTTTGTAATATATGTTTTATGAAAAAAATGTTTGCAAAAGGTTTTAATTCCCGGGATCCATCCGAGCAGAGAGTGTGACAATACACCTTGTAGCTAGGAGAGAGGTCCTTCCTTGTCGGGCAGTGTTTAATCATTATGGGCCGAGAGGTTAAATGTAAAAGACCATTACAGGATGGTTGAATTATCCTTGTGTCTTCATAGGATGGCTAAATTTAAGGATAATTTAAGTGTAAATGTTGGGCCCATAGTGATGTGCTCAGGGGTTTATTGCCTTTAGTAGTGAATTCTACAAAACCTTTTCATAGAGGCTGGGCTGAACCCATGTGGACTTATGTGAGGTCATTGTGGGGTCCCACGCTATACAAATCAGGCCTAAATTGGCCATGCAACACCCTTGGGTCATGAGCCTTATAGCTGATGGGCCTAAGGCCCATAATTAATATGATTAATTAAGCTGTCACATGATTGACATGTGACATAGGGTGAATCTGGGTTTGCATTTGGGTATGGAGCACCTAATCTTATAAGAAGATAAAGTCTATCTCTAATTAAAGTCTAGATCTGATTTAGATCTGGATTATCTCCTAATTAGATTAGGATATAGCTCCATAAGAGATTATAAAAGAGGAGGGGGCAGACCAGTCCAAGATAGCTTCATATTTTGTAGTTTCTGATCCTCTCTGCACCCTTTTGTCTCTCAGTTTTTTCCCAGTTTGACCTTGACTGATATAGATCAATTTTTCTTCTAATTTTTGCAAGAAAAATCCAGAGGAATTTCATGCTTACCTCCCTAGTTCGATCTAAGCAATTGGATTGCAATTTTGCTGAAAACTACGTTGCTAAATCGGCTTCAAAAGTACACTACGCCATCATTAGTGGAGGCTAGTTTTAGGTCTGATTTGTGTGTGAACTTCCACCTTAGGATCTGCGTTTGTGGTATCCGTATCAGTTATACATCTCTCTCTTTGTTTGGTTTCAAATCTAGTCTGGTTCAGTGCAAGACTGATCCTTGAAAAATGCAATTTTTCAAAACATAGTGAATTCGATTCCTAAAAGGATTAAGAAATTTTTGAAATTTTGCCCAGCCATCTAGCATGGTTCAGACATCAATATGATGGATCCTAATCCTTCCTTCATACGCACACACACACACACACACACACATATTTATAGAATTTTTTGATACATTATTAGTATCATTATCATCACCTAGAATTGCCACATGCAAAGCACGTGTACGCATACTAGTATTTATAAGTGAACAGAAGTATTAAAGTGGATTAATGGTAATAAATCAATATATTTGAAAAAAATGTTATGGGTTCACATCTTATCATTTACATTTTGAAAATTATATACATTTGTCACACGATCAGTTTTAAGAAATCGGGAGTGGTCCACTAGTTTTCCAGTTAAACCAGTGAGTCAATTGGAATTAGGTGCTTTTCTACCTATTCCAGTTTCTAAGGTACAATTGAACCAGACATAAGTCTAGGTTATGGTTCAATTAGCCGGTTTAGTCCGGTTTCTAAGGTTTTAACCTTAATCATAAGGAAAAGCTCGTCTCCTCTACATATTTCAATAGAATAATTGAATATCTTTGATGTATTAGTGATGGTAAATTTCCCTAAACCCACTTTTACCTTACATGAGTGGAGGTGGACCAAGTGCATTTAGTTGCTTTAATAATAAATTGTTAATTAGAGATGAATTAATTTCTTAGTTTACCTTCCACAATTTTTTTTCCTAATATGGGTTTCATTAGATGTGACACATGATTATATCTAGAAGCAGATCTACCCACATTTTATTCATTTTATATCCCCCAATTTTTTGGGATTGGACATTACACACAAGTTTGATCTTTATATCTATTATTAACATAACAAGTAGTTTTTCTTTTATTTTTTGTTCCTTTTAATGGGAATTTGTTCATCATTTTTGTCTTCAAATGCATCTAAAACTAGTCATCATCCTTTTATCCTATGGGGAATATTTTAAAACTAGTCGATCTAGTTAAACCATGTATTCTAGGGCCAATGAAAAGAATTTTGATGAGCTCTGTTTGAAACTAATCTAAAAACCCTACAAAACTATTGAAATGTTGGAATCTTCAATAGCTATATTGTGCTTTAAGCAGCTATTTCTATGTAGGTTGTTAATGTCATTGTTATTATATTTATCATATCAGATTCCACGGTATTGTAGAAGTTTTAGTTAATATTTAAGACAAGGCTTTGTTTGATGATTAAGTGATTTGAGAAATAAATTCTTATTGCATAAGTACTTAAAGTACTTATTTGAATAAGTACTTAATGCTGTTTGGCGACTTCTTTTCCAAACCATTTATACTTATTTTAAGTACTTAGGTGAGGATGTTTGGTGTGGCACTTCCCCAGTAAGTACTTAATTTAGCGAAAATGACACTTTTAGTCCTTATTTCATACACCCATATAAATATTTGTTTTCACATATTGTATTATATATTTCAAAGGAACTTGCCACGTCAATGCTTCAAGACACATTAGAATCCACATGTAACACATGTGGAATGCCACGTAGGCCCACATGTGGCAATAATATAACAACAACAACAACAATAATAATAATAATAATAATAATAGTAATAATGAAAATAATATTAAAAATAATAATGATAATTAATTTAAAAAATATTAACAATATAACAAAGATAATGAAAAATAACATAAAGTACTTTCAGCGAGTAGTTTTTATAAAGTACGTTTAGGAAGTACTTCCAAAAAGTAGTCTTCATAAACTAATTTTGGGAAGTACTTTTTGTTGCTACCAAATCCAGAGATGAGGATAGTTTCATCACTTTCGAGGTGAAGGGGCTGAGGGTCCCACCTGTGAATAGATAAAAGGCGTTAGAGTCCCCAAGATGTGGTACTAGGGGTGAGGATTATGATGGTCAAGTTAGTCGAGGTCTCAAGAGAGATCAAGGTCCCAGTAAGCTAGAGCAATTGTAATGTACGAATGTACGTAAGAGCTATACTTGGGGCCATGGAGTCCCTTATATAGTCAAAGTTGCAAAGAGCCCACGTAGTCGGCGCGGTGTAATGACTCCTACTCGTTGGGGGCTGCGATCATGGGAGTTAATGGAGCAAGATCCACATGGCCAAGCATTACCTTGCTATAAATGGGTTAGGGAGAGCTCAGTCGGGAATGTAACATCTACAATTAATGCCCTCGCAGTAATGATAAAGGAAATGATGATGATATCCCTAGACGAAGCCGAGATGACACAAATGCCCTTATGACATGCCAAGTGTCATTCGCTGATGGAGCGATCAATAACACCTATATCACTTGGCCCCAACTCCCAAGGTTGAGGCCTAGGTTGATATCCAGTTAAACATATAGGCCTCAACGTCAGTTGAAGGGAGTAGAGAGGAAAAATTTGATGACCGTTCCATGTTTACGATAGTTGGCAAAGGGTGTGATTTGGAAACATGCTTTCGTCCATTGGTAAAAGTTGTGACCCGGAATGGGTGAACGTATCGATTTGGTAAGGTCTAACACGATGGGTGGAGATGAACCAAGGTTAGACCTCTTGGCATCATTTTGACTATCGAGGCTAGTGCCACGTGGTGGCCATCGACTTGGGTAGTTGAGTCAAGGTGATGGTGACTGTTGGATGAAGAAGATCTGTTGCATCCATTTTTGTATAAAAGAGATGAGAGGAGGCCAGGAGGGGTTGGAAGCCCATCATTTGCGTTCGTGTCACTACTTAGGATCTTCCAAACCACCTCAACTAGCTTTCTCAGATTCATTTTCTTCAAGTCACCTCCGTTTTCCCTTTGCTTAGGTAAGAACTCATCCTCTATCATGTCTAGTTTAAACTCCGACCAAGAGGCTTATGGTCTCCCTGATATATGACCCCACCTAGCCACAGTTCTTCTAGCTCTTATGAGTCCAACAACCATTTTGAGAGCCCCCTTTTAGCCTCTAGAAGTGGAGGTCCTAAAGAGGAGGGATGCCACTAATGGGGCCGAGTGTAACTAGTCTTTTGAATTGTCTGTAGAGGAGAGTACTAGGTTGACATTGGCCGAGGGCTCTAAGGGGTGATGCTTCAAATGGGGCCCTAGTGGTGAACCTAGAGGGCGAGGAAAGAGTGGGATCAGCTAAAGATAAGGATAGTTAGGCCAAGGGTCCCACTTACGAACAAACAAAAGACGTCAAAGTCCTAGGGATGTGATCCTAGGGGCAAGGACTCCAATGGTCAAGTTAGCTGAGGGCTCAAGAAAGGCTGAGGTCTCAGTAAGCTAGAACAGTTGTAATGTATGAGTGTACAGAAGAGCTATACCTATAGCCATGGAGTCCCTTATATAGTTGGAGTCGTCTAGGAGCCCACGTTGTGGGCGCAATGTAACGACTTTGCTTTTTGGGGGCTACAATCATGGGAGTTAATGGACCAAGACCCACGTGGCCGAGCATGCCTCTTGCCCCCACTCCGTTGATGAAAATGCCCCTATGATAGTAGGAAATGATGATGATACCCCTAGACGAGGCCGAGATTATGAAAATTCCCTTACGACATGCCACATGTCATCCACTAATGGAGTAGTCAATAACACCCATATCACTTGCCCCCCCCCCCCCACTCCTAAAGCGAGGCCAAGGTCGATATCCAATTAGATGTGTAGGCCTCGACGTTGGTTGAAGGGAGTAGAGAGGAAAAGTTTGATGATCATTCCATGTTTAGGACCACTAGAAAAGGGTGCGATTCGGAAACACACTTTCATCCATCGGTAAAGGTTGCAACCTGGGATGGTGGAGGTGTTGGTTTGATAAGATCTAACTTGATGGGTGGAGATGAACCAGGGACAAACCTCTTGGCATCGTTTCGGTTATCGAGGCTAGTGCTATGTGGTGGTCATCAACGCGAGTAGTTGAGTCAAGGCGATGGTGACCGTTGGATGAAGAAGATCTACTCCATCCATTTTTTTTATAAAAGGCAGGAGAAAGGTGTTGGAAGCCCTATCATTTTCATTTGCGTCACTACTTGAGAGTTTCTAGACCAGCTCATCTAGATTTCTCATGTCTGTTTTCTTCAAGTCACTGCATTTTTCCTTTGATTAGGTAAGATAACTCATCCTTTATCATGTCTACTTTAGACTCTGGCCAAGAGGCTTACGGTATCCCTGATATGGCCCCACTTAGCCATAGTTCTTCCAACTTAAATTTTGAGAGCTCCTCTAGGCCTCTAGAGGTGGAGGTCCTATAAAGGAGGGTCGTCGCTTGCAACAACAACAACAACAACAACAACAATAATAATAATATAACGATGCTAGCTAGTAATAGTAATAGCAATAATAAATAATGAAAGCACATGCAAGAAGAAAAAAACATGTAAGAACACCACAAATTTGTAATGAGAATGTAAAAAAATTACCAAATATTCACATTTATATTCCAAAAAATCAAATCAAATTTTGGAATATGCAAAAAATAACAAAAAAAAATCAATAATTGCCTATTTTTCATGTAATACTCAACCAAAACGAACACAAAAAATCTAGTTATTCAAACAAACAAATGTACAACAAAAAGCATATACAACGTTGCTTTAAAATTTGGTTTATATTAATGAAAATTGAAAAATCGGTTTTTGCACTAAAATATACACAAACAATGAAAAAAGGAATGAAATGATCAAAGTATTGGGCAAAGGAGTCCTTACCTATGGTCATTGGTGAGTTTTCGATCCTAGATTTTAGATTTGAACAAAAACACCATGGACAGTTCGTTCAATTAAAAAGCCCAAAAAAAAGACAATGCAAAACTAGTTTTGGAAGCAATAGGAACACTAGAAAATGAAAAACGGGCACCTACTGATCGGTTTGCAGTCGTTAATGTCGTTGTTGGTCCCCCTCCAAGCTCTTGCTACCGCTGCCTTGTTTGGATTGTGCAAATGGAGAAGACAAGGGTTTTCTCCAATTGTAGGGGTAGTTTTGGTATTAATAAATATTTTAGGGATTGGACCATCCCAAAATTTTCGAATAAGCACTTATTGAATAAGTGCTTAAAACAAGCCACCTTGAACCTGCTTATTTTTTAAGTGCTTAGCTTTGAAATAAGCACTTATTCCTAACTTATTTGCCAAATAGGAATAAATGGTTATTTTCCACTTATGGTGTAGTTCCCCACCATTTATTTTAAGTAATTATTTGAATAAGTACTTAAAAGAAGTGAAATCAAACATGACCCAAATATGTTGAAAGGAACTTAGGTTATTCAAATATTACAAATGGTTTCCTAGTCTTTTACTCTGCAAAAGTTTGCATCCATCTTTTGCTTTCATTTGAATGCAAACATGTCTATGAATCCGTGTTTGTTGTCATTATCAATACACAATACATTCTTACCAAATACCTACAAAACTAAACCCAAGAATATGCATTGAATCGACATTTGCACTCTTCCCAAACACAACCTTATTGGTGGTTGATAATAAGCCTCAATAAGTGATTATTCATGGAAATAAGCCCATTTTGAATAAACACCTAAGAGGCTGTTTATTTTTAAGCACTTATTGCTTTCTAACTTGTCTAGGCCCATGTAATTTTTAAAATACCTATGCTACCTCATTTGAAATAAGCACTTTTTCACTAAGCACTAGTAAGTGCTTAGTTAAATAAGCACTTATCCAATAAACACCTATGTTAACAATAAACACTCCTAAACATGGGCTTGGCTGTAAGGGGGAGCATTCGGCTTATTTGGTTAAAAACCAAATCAAATAAACCAAAATTTTAAAAATCGAACTTATAAAGCATAAAATCAAACCAAAATCGAATTACTGAAAAAACCCAAACAACCACCAAAAAAACCAAAACCAAAATTTTTGGTTATTTTGATTAAAACCAAATTTCATTAATATTATACTATATTAATGTATATATATTGGTGAATATTATATTATATTATATATATAACAAATGTTAGTTAATTCAATTCTTTTGGTTAATTGAATTTCTATTATTGAAAATTGAAAACCGAAATAACTGAACCAAACAAACAAAAACCAAATATTTTAGTTCATTTTTTTATTTTAATCGAACAAGGCTCACCCCTACTAGGTTGTGGTCCAATCTTTGTATATAAGTTCCTTGCATATTCTAGTTCCAATGTAGGACTTTTCACTCTAAATACTCACACATGAATCCTAACAATCTCCCCTTCATGTGTGAGTCTATTCCACACCAGGTACTCCATATTTCCCCTCGAATTGAAGTTATTATTGTATGACATGTACCATGGGTCAAGTAGCCCAACAGCCTAGCCTATTATTTTTTGGGCTTGGACAAAACTTCAGGTCTGCGGGGCTCGAGCTTGGGCTTAGGCTTTAAATACTAGGCTCAATCATTTTTCGGGAAAACAAAATGCAAGTCATTCCTCCTCCGTTCAGCCCTCAAACCCCTTGAGACACCTTAGCCTTGAACTGGGCGAATTCAGATCTGCAAAAGACAAAGAAAAATAGAAATTAAATCAAACCAAAATAAAAAATTGCAGAAATTAAATTGCTAGAAAAAATGAATAACAAAAAGAAAGAAAATAAAACAAAACAAAAATGGTGGATCAGCTCTAGTAGCGGCAATTGCAGGTTGGATGAACTGCTTGCAGGAACCCCTCCTGACAGGAACTGGGCGTCCTCCTTCCTGTAACCCTTGAACCCCTCAAGAAGCCTTAGCCTTGTGAACTGGGGTAACCAACCCCTTCTCCAGGGCCCTTGGGGTCCTTTTTATAGAGAAGGGTGGACAAAACTGGGATTAGAGAGAAAGAGAGGGGCAGCTAGTGGGTTTATGCAGAAAATGGGTGCCCCTAGGGTTTAGGAATGAAGAATTAGGATTAAACTAGAAGGATCCTACAACTAGAGTGAAAAGGAGAGGGTGCTTATAAGTATGGAATGATGGGATTTATGCTCCTATGATTGAATGGTGGAGATTTGGACGCCTAGGGCTGAAAGGTGGAGATTAAAAGGAGTGGGTGGCGCCCTAGGGTGAGTGGCTAAGATAGAGAGTGAAATAGAGGGCTGAGATCTAGTGGCTAAAGGCTGAATGGTGGGGATTAGGAGTTAGGTGGTGGCTAGGGTTTGTTAGAGGTGAAAAGAATGAGTGGGGAGGTGCCCTAGGGTTTGCTAAGGAGAGGGGAGTATGCTAATACAATAGGTGGGGCGCCTTTCTGGGTTTAGCAGATAGGAGGCGCCCTCCTGTGCTCAGTTTTTCAAAGAAACACCCCTCTCTCAGCTGGAATTCTCACCAGCTTCCCAAAATCTGCAGAAAACTCTGTAAATTTCCTAGTTTTTACCCAGAATTTGCACAGGGACCCTTAGACGTCACAACATTGAATTTAACTGGAAAAAGGGTATAGATTAGTCAGTCTAAGGTTTTAAATACACTTAAAATAATGCCCTTAAGTTATCAAAATACAGAGTTATCACATCCCCCAACTTAACCATTGCTAGTCCCTTAGCAATGCAGCCTTAAAATTACATTGAATAAAGAGATCATTCCCATTGCAAGATCATCCCTGACAAAATTAGCCAAGTATCTTGATTCTACAATTCTCAAACTTTGTATTGATCAGTATTGGGTTTAAGGGATAAACTATCATGCTTTGAACATTATAGAAACTTGGCTTAAAAATCTTATATACCCTTCCATTTGCAGACTGTCTCGGTAGGCTGAGATTAATTTTTAAAATCAGGCGGGTATTCTTCTTATCATTTCTGATAGTGGGTTTCTACCCCTGAACTTGATTTGCACACACATTTTTATTTCTACCTTCCACCGTTTGACGCGAATCTTGACACTTGACTTAGGTAAAGAGACCCAGTTACTAAGTGTTAGGTAAGTGTCTTTGGCATTCCCTTTCCCGTTTGATGTGAATCTCAACACTTAACTTAGGTGAAGAGACCCGGTTACTAAGTCTAGGGTGTTCATTGACCTTTTATTCTCTCTCTCTCTTTTTTTTTTGTTGTGTGTAAAATTCAGCATTGTTTCGAGTAGTCCACTATCTTTCTTAATTTGAAGATTTTTTTGTCTAATTTCTCAATCTTTCTCTTCTTATCTTCACAGGGGCAAACTTAGGAGTATTTTTAATTTCTAAACAGTTTTGGCAACATTCAAACAAGATCAATTTAACTTCTATCACTTGCTACCAATCTCTACAAAATTCAATATTCTTTTACCAGTTTTCTCAACTTTTTCTATTCATGAATCTCTTTTAATGGAAAAAAAAATTAATTTTTTCTGTGAAATTTTAATTCTACATATTTAAAGGCTAAGCTTCTCAATTTTTTTTTAAATTTTTTCTCTCAATTTTTCAAAATTTTCTCTTTCCTCACCCCCAACTTAAATGCCATTGCCCCCAATGGCATGACTAGAATGATGCAAAAGGGACTTCGGCCAAAGGGAACAATCAAGAGGTAAGGATTCAACAGGGGTTCAGGATTTGCCAACTGAATTCTAAAACTTACTCAAATGAAAAGACAAACTCTAACAAGACAACTTAAATAAAACTTCGTTGGGTTGCCTCCCAACTAGCAGTGCTAAGTTTAACGTCTTCAGCCATATGCAATTCGATCACTCAAACTAAAATTCTCAACTTCTCTACTCTTAGATATTCCTTCAGTGTATGGTTTAGGCCTTTGACCATTGACCTTGAATATGATTCCATTCTTAGGATCAACTATTCTAACCGCACCAGTCTCGAACACTTTATCAACAACAAATGGCCCATCCCATCTGGACTTTAATTTTCCTGGAAATAACCGCAGCCTAGAATTAAAGATCCAAACTTTTTGACCAGGTTCAAATGTTTTTCTTGAAATTTTATCATGGAACACTTTCATTTTGGCTTTATAAATGCGAGAGCTTTCATAAGCTTCATTGTGAAATTCTTCTACATCACTTAATTGCAGAACCCGGTGGGATCCAGCTTGGGTTAGATCGAAATTAAACTTTTTGATGGCCCAATAAGTTCGATGCTCTAATTCTATAGGAAGATGACAAGCTTTGCCGAAGACTAGCCTATAGGGAGACATTCCAATGGTAGTTTTATATGCTGTTTGATAAGCCCAAAGTGGATCGTCCAATCTGCCGGGCCAATCTTTTCGGTTAGGCCTAACGAATTTTTGCAGAATACTCTTAATTTCCTTATTAGAAACTTCCACTTGACCATTCATTTGGGGAGTAGGGGGTTACTATCTTATGAGTGATTCCGTATTTGTGGAGCAAAGCACGGAATTGCGCATTAGTAAAATGTGACCCCCCATCACTAATGATTGCTTGCAGACACCCAAACCTAGAGAAAATGTTCTTTTGAACAAATTTCATTAAAACTTTGTGGTCATTGGTCTAAGTTGCTATAGCCTCAATCCATTTCAACACATAATCAATGACCACCAGGATGTATTCGTGACCGGATGATGGCGGAAACGGTCCCATGAAACCAATACCCCAAACATCGAAGATTTCTATAGTTAGAATGGGATTAAGTGGCATCATGCCTCTAAGGGACATATTCCCGACAGTTTGGCATCTTAGACAATTTACTAAAAGCATGGACATCCTTAAATAAACTTGGTCAATACAAGCCACTTTGCAGTACTTTGGCCGCCTCTTTCTTCCCCGAAAAGTGCTCCCCACAAACAAGAGTGGCAAAAATTAAGGATACTTTGGTGTTCAGACTCGGGAATGCATCTTTGGATTACTTAATCCGAATAGATACGGAATAGCTCAAGGTCTTCCCAGAAATAATATTTGAGTTATGAGAAGAATCCATCTTTCTCATTCTTGGACCTCCCCTCAGGAATTTTGCCCACTGGTAAATAGTTGACAATATGAACAAACCATGGGGGTGTCTTATGGGAAACAACCAAGAGGTGTCCATTTGGAAAGGATTAGTCATGCATAGGCTCGCTCTTTTCAATTTGAATTCTAGACAGATGATAAGCTAGTACATTTTTAGAGCCCTTTTTATCTTAAACCTCAAGGTCAAATTCTTGGAAAAGAATGATCCATTTGATGAGCCTAGGTTTGGCCTCTTTCTTAGACAACAAATGTTTTAAGGCTAAGTGATCATAATATACAACAACTTTGGTGCCTAATAGGTACAGGTGAAAGTTTTATAGAGTAAATACTACAGCTAACAATTCTTTCTCAATATTGGTGTAATTCTGCTGGGCCTCAGATAGGGTGCGACTAGCATAATATACTACCACAGGACATTTATTCACCCTTTGTCCCAAAACTGCTCTGGTGGCGTAGTCAGAGGCATTACACATTATTTCAAAGGGCAACGATCAGTCAGGAGGTTGAAGAATTGGGGCTTTGGTCAGTGCCTCTTTCAGATAATCGAAAGTCTTAAAACAAGCATCGTCAAAATTAAATGGGACATCCTTCGCCAAAAGATTGCACAGAGGCCTAGAAATCTTGGAAAAGTCCTTAATGAACCTATGATAGAAATCAACGTGTCTGAGAAATGAGCGGATTTGCTTGGCAGAGGTGGGAGGTGGAAGTTTAGAGATTAGGTCAACTTTTGCCTTATCTACCTCGATCCCTCGTTTGGAAACTATGTGGCCAAAGACAATACCTTCTTGGACCATGAAGTGACTCTTCTCCCAAATGAGTACCAAGTTTGTCCCGATGCATCATTGAAGAACTTTTTGTAAGTGTTTGAGACAAGTTTCAAAGGAATCCCCGAAGACAGAGAAATCATCCATAAATATTTCCAGAAAGTCACCTACCATTTTCGAGAAAATTGCCATCATACACCTCTAAAAGGTTGCTGGTGCATTACATAATCCAAGTGGCATTCTTCGGAAGGCAAATGTGTCGTATGGGTAGGTGAAAGTAGTTTTCTCTTGGTCTTCAGGGTAAATAGCTACTTGGTTATACCCAGAATACCCATCTAAGAAACATAAGTATTTTTGCCCTACAAGTTTTTCTAGAATCTGGTAAATAAAGGGTAGAGGGAAGTGGTCTTTTTTTGTGACTGCATTAAGTTTCCTGAAGTTGATGCATACTTGCCATCCCGTGGTAAGCCGGGTGGGGATCACTTCACCTTAATCATTGGTGACCATGGTGAGTCCTGCCTTCTTAAGCACAACTTGCATAGGACTTACCCAACTGCTATCTGAAATTGGGTAGATAATACCCGCATCCAAGCACTTGACTACTTCTTGCTTGGCCACTTCTCTCATATTTGGGTTCAACTGCCTTTGCATTTTCCTATTCGGTATGGAACCCTCCTTCGTATAAATATGGTGCATACAAATGGATGAACTAATCCCTTTCAAGTCAGCCAACGACCAACCAATGGCACCCCTATACTTTTTTAAGACATCAATCAGTTTCTCTTCTTTATAGGGGTTAAATCAGCTGCTATAATTACTGGTAGTATTTGGTCGGGTCCTAGAAACACATACTTGAGGGAATCTGGCAAGGGTTTTAATTCTAGTTGCAGAGGAGATTCAAGAGAAGGCACGGGTGGTTCACTCTTTAGCTCTGGGAGAGGTTCAATAGTAGGCCAAGGCCGTAATGGGTGAGGAGTCTTTGTTAAAACATTAGCTTCCTTCGTTGGGTCATCCGCTGTGACCAGACCAATTTCTCCAGGGTTTTTATTTACATTTATGGTACAACAATTTTGTTCTGGATAGGTAGAAGGACTTCTAGACTCATACCAGTCTTCAAACTTTCCTCCACTTTGGAGAGCCGAAATTTCCCCAACATTTTCTATGTGTTGGACGTTGGAAGTCATATGGTGTTGGGGAAGACCTAGGGGTTTAGTTATGGGGTCGAAAACCGGATGACTAAGCATTGAATCATTCTCCCACTGTAGGTTAGCTTCCATGAGCTGAATTACTTGGATTTCTAATCTTAGGGTTGACTATTGCTGAGCTAAGATCAGATGTTGGAGTTGTAGAAACATTTCATCAAGCGAACTGGTTTGATGGGGTTGAGGGTAGGTTTGACATGGCTGAGCCGGTTGAGTCTCGAGGTAATCATTATACTCATAGTGAGTCTGGGCTGACCATTGAGAGTGCACATCTGACAGGATGGTTTCTTGGGCTTGGGCCCAATAAGCGAAGTTTGGTTGATTTTCCCACCCAGGGTTATGTGGGTGAAAGAATGGGTTAGCATTGGGTTGGAAAAATCCGTTAGCTGCATGTAATTGCTCTGGAATGACTGGTTGACATGGGCCCACCGTAGGTCACTGGCTAACATGATGGGAGGGATTTGCACAGACGGAACATGTTGGGTAGGGTGACAAGGTTGGGTATGGGCCAATTTGTTGACGAAATGCAAGGACTTGATCAAGTCTTTGGGCCATCTCATTAATCTTATCCAGTTGTTGAGACACATGGTTCCAATCTATCCGTGGCTTAGGTTGGAAATAGTTTCTCATTCTATAAAATCCGGCCATTGAATTCATTTTATTTTGTTTTAATTTTTTTTCGATTAAGCACAAACAAGTAAAACACACGACCTAGGGGCTAAACTAAGGTTTCCTAAACTAGTGGTTGAACCAATGTGAATCCCCTTAGGTTCACTTGGAATTACACCACTTCCTTTGGTTAGCCAGGTAAGAGTTGGGATGTGGGAGGCTCCTCTTGCTCTTGCGAAGACCTAATCAAGTAATCACAAAACTTGCTTAGGCTTAGCCGGTTAACCTCTTTCCTTAGACACCAATTGCCGGTTATGGAAAGTAATTACAAGCTTCCCTAAAATTCAGCACACTTTTGAACCTAGATGTGTGGGGCATCTTAAAGGATCTTGCTATCCAAATTTTAAATTAAGGTTTAGGATGAACCGCACGTGAAAGGGTGGTGGTTTTTGGGCCAAGGAAGGGTGATGAAATCCCTACCTTATCTTATTTAAATTGGATTGCCCTTAAATGGATTCATGGAAAAACACAATAAACAAAATAAATGCAACTAATTACAATGCATGAATAGTTATCTCTAATATGCAATTCATTAATAAAATAATAAAACAAATTAATTCAGCAAAGAGAGCAATTAAAAAAAATGAAAAAAACCTTAACACATTAACAACTAAGAAGATGATTTCAGCAATTAAATAATCCTATATGATGCATGCTCTAGAACATATCAAACTCTAAATGTTGGAATGCAAATGCAAAAAATTTTAAAATATTATTTTTTTTGAAATTTGAAACTTGAAATTTAAATTTTGTAATTTAAATTCAAATTCAAATTCAAATTCAAATTTAAATTCAAATTTAGATTTAAATTCAAATTCAAATTTTGAATTCATAATTTGAAATTTAAACTCAAATTTGAAAATTTGAATAATTTCCTAATTAACAATTAATTACTTAATTAAATAACTAATTAGATCTAAAAATAATCCTAAAAAAATATAGTCGAATCTATTAAGAAATAAAAATAAAAATAAATAACCAAAGATTTGAAAACACTAATCTACCAAGATAAATTCGAAAATAAAAAGAAAAATTAGAAATAAGTTGGGACGACCACACCTGAATCACTATGCAATATTTTTTTGTTTGTGCGCAGTTCGACAGTCTTCCGGCACCTCGCCTTCGGCTGATATGTCCTACGAAAATAAAGAAGAATTATGAGAGTTTTATTTCCAAAGATCAGAAAAATAATGAAATAAAAAATAATGTAAACGGATCTGAAACAAAGAAATAAAAATTTTCAATCCGTTGCTTCCTCGGCAACGGTGCCAAAAATGTGGTGCACCCCGAGATGCGTTGTCAAACACCCGGAACACCAGTTTATTAATTTATATTTTTTCAATCCTCAAAACTAAATAAAGAATGTAGTTTAGTGGTGAGGAAGGGGTCTAATCCTTAGGGAAGCAGGGTTAAAAATTATTATTTTGTTCCAGACAAATAAGAAAAAGAAAACAAATTTGGGATTTGTAGAAAATAAGAAAATAAAATTTATTAAAGCTGAAATTAAATATTCAGAATTGAAAAAGACAATAAATAAAATTCAGAAATTAAATAAAACTGAAATTAACAAGAAAATAAATAAAAATATGCTGAAATTCAGATCCAGTGGCGGTAACTTTCCGAGAAGACAAACTGTAAGCCGTTCCTCCTCCGTTTAGCCCTCGAACCCCTCGAGACACCTTAGCCTTGAACTAGGCGAATTTAGATCTGTAAAAGACAAAGAAAAAACAGAAATTAAATCAAACCAAAATAAAAAATTATAGAAATTAAATTGCTAGAAAAACTGAATAACAAAAATAAGGAAAATAAAACAAAACAAAATGGTGGATCAGCTCTAGTGGCGGCAGTTGTAGGTTAGATGAACTGTTTGCAGGAACCCCTCTTGACAAGAACTGAGCATCCTCCTTCCTGTAACCCTTGATCCCCCCAAGAAGCGTTGGGCTTGTGAACTGGGCTAACCAACCCCTTCTCCGGGGCCCTTGGGGTCCTTTTTATAGAGAAAGGTGGACAAAACTAGGATTAGAGAGAAAGAGAGGGGCGGCTAGTGGGTTTATGTGGAAAATGGGCACCCCTAGGGTTTAGGAATGGAGAATTATGATTAAACAAGAAGGATCCTATGGCTAGAGTGAAAAGGAGAGGGCACCTATAAGTATGAGGGTTGGGATTTAAGATCCTAGGATTGAATGGTGGAGATTTGGGTGCCTAGGGTTGAGTGGCTGAGATAGAGAGTGAAATAGAGGTTTAAGATCTAGTGGCTAAAGGCTGAATGGTGGGGATTAGGAGTTAGGTGGCGGCTAGGATTTGTTAGAGGTGAAAAGAATGAATGGGGAGGCACCCTAGGGTTTTCTAAGGAGAGGGGAGTATGCTAATATAGTAGGAAGGGTGCCTCTCTGGATTAGGAGTTAGGTGCTTAGTTTTTCAGAAACACCCCCTCTCTCAGTTGGAATTCTCACCAGCTTCCCAAAATCTATTGAAAACTCTGTAAATTTCCCAGTTTTTACCCAGAATTTGCACAGGGACCCTCAGAGGTCACAACATTGAATTTAACAGAAAAAGGGTACAGATTAGTTAGTCTAAGGTCTAAAATACCCCTAAAATGATGCCCTTAAGTTATCAAAATACAGAGTCATCAGCTCAGGCTTTCTCAAATAAGCTCGACCTAGCCCCAAGCCTGGCCCAAAACTATTACATATAATAAAAAATGCATTTTTGTTATATATAATATATATTTATTTCCTAAATTATTAATAAATGCTTATTTACTATTAGGAAATACAAATTAGTTTATTACTTTCTTAAATTATTACTAAATTAATATAATATTAGTTTATAAAAGTACAATTAAAATAAGACATTTTGTGTATAGGTCGGGCTTTGAGCTTTATATAAGGGTCAGGGTCAGGCTCAAGATCTATGCCCGATGCTTGGGCCGGGTTCGAGCTCATATTTGATGTATTTGATAAATTTGACATTTGATGATTTGATAATTTTGGTATTTGATGAAATTGATAAATTTGATATTTGATGATTTGATTTTGACTTTTGATATTTGGTATTTGATATTCAATGATTTGATGATTTGACGAGTTTGATAAATTTGATGTTTGATGATTTGATTTTGACTTTTGAATTTGATGGCTTGGATATTTGATGCTTTGATTTTGATTTGGTATTTGATGAATTTGACATTTGATATTTGATAATTTTGGTATTTGATGAATTTAATGATTTGATTTGGATATTTGATATTTGATTATTTAATGATTTGATAATTTGATATTTGATATTTGATGACTTAACTTTGATTTGATATTTGCTATTTGATATTTGATATTTACTGATTTGATAATTTTGATATTTGATGAATTTATGAATTTGATATTTGATGTTTTGATGATTTGATTATGATTTGATATTTGATGAATTCAATAATTTTGATATTGGATTATTTGATAATTTTTGATGAATTTGATAATTTTGATCTTTAATTATGGTATTTAATTTTATTGGATTTTATTTATTATTATTATTGTTGTTGTTGTTGTTATTATTATTATTATTATTATTATTATTATTATTATTATTATTTTGGATGATTGGTGCGGGTGCATTACCTTAGAAGAGGGGTGTGGTCAAGGTTAACTCTGTCTAGTTGTGGGCCCTTACATAACCTTGGTCTAACTTTAGTTCCGTTGTAATTCTCAGAATTAGGAGGTATATCAAACACTGAAGTAAGGTCTCTTATAAAACTAAAGAAGGAGAAGACTTTGCACTCATATGAATAAGAAAATTTGATTTTGCCATGACCTAATGCTTTTACTCAGAGCGCACTTTTGGGTTTTCACTCTATCCTTTCAAGTCACGCGATTGCTTGTTTTTTCTCTCCACTCATTCTTTTTCCCATCATTGCCATAAGGGGATGGGGAGACAATTTCTTTTGTCATCTGATTCCATATTCCTATTTTTATCTTTGATTAGGGAGGTCTTAGTACTAGGACGAAATGTGGCTAAGGCTCAAGGATAGGTGGGTTACTAGCACAACTTGGTTCATGGGTTATTAGGAAGCTGAAATTCTTAAAATCTTCTTAATTTTTCCCTTTTCTTCCTTTTTTTTCTTTCTTTTCTTCTTCTTCCCCTTTTTTTCTTCTTTTTTTTTATTCCTAGCTACTTTCATTAATTCCTCATATTTTTCATTTATTTTGCATTACCTTTGAGGAATGCTAGTATCCAAATATTGGGACATTCAAGGAAAAGGTCAAAAAGCTCAACTGTCTAATTAGTGAGTTATTATAATTGTATTAGACAAAAGGAAAGATAATAGAAAATGGCCAAAGATGTCCTCCCTTCATTTCATTGATAAAAAATTGATACATGGAATGGATTACAATTTAGGCATAGTACTTTTTCACTTTAACTAAGTTGACTAGCTCTAGGAGGTCTTCACCATCCATTTTGCTGAGTATTAGTGCTCCTCCAGATAACCTATTTTTAATAATGTAAGGGCCTTAATAGGTGGGAGTGAACTTGCCCCTTGTCTTTGGATGATTCGAAATGGTTATTCTGAGCACTAATTCACCCGGCTACACATCTTAGGGCCGTACCCTCTTGTTGAATGCACATTCTGTTCGCCTTTGATATGCTTGAGTATGGGCCATAGCTCTCAGTCATGTTTCATCTAAGAATGCAAACTGCTCATAACGTGCTTGGACCCAATATGTCTCTGGGATCTCTAAGCCTAATATCATACGCAAAAGATGGCATTTTAACTTCTGCTTGTAGGACTGCCTCTATTCCATACACCAAAAAATATGGTGTTGCCCCAGTTGATGTCCTGACTGACATGTGGTTAGCCAAAAGAGCATATGATAACATGTCCTGCCAAGACTTATAGGTAACAGACAATCTTTTTTCAGATTTTTTTTGATGTTCTTGTTTGCAACCTCTACGGCTCTATTCATTTGAGGTCGATAAGGGGATGAAAGCAACTACTTAATCTTGAAATGATTGTAGAGGGCTATGACTTCCTTTCCAACAAAAAAATTTCCATTATCTGAGATGATCTTGCAAGATGCTCCATACCTGGCAATTATGTTGCTCTTGATGAATTGAATTGTCTTGGTCATTGTTGGGTGGGCTATAGACATTGCTTCTACCCACTTAGTGAAATAATCAATGGCAACCAAGATGAACTTATGCCCATTTGTTGTAGGTTGTAGCAGACTGATCATGTTAATTCTCCACACTGAGAAAGGCCAAGGTGTAGTGAAACGATATAGTTCTGAGGGAGGTGCATTTATCTTTCGATCAAAGACTTGACAAGCATGTCATCTTTGCACATGTCGACAACAATCCTCATGCATTGTCATCCAATAAAATCCCATTCATAGCAACTTTTTAGCCAACATATGCCCATTCATGTGAGGGCCAAATATGCCACCATGTACCTCCTCCATCTTTCTTTGTGCTTATTCTTCATCTACACATCTCAACTAAGGTAATCCTGGGAACTTTCGATACAATATCCCCCTGCTATGATGAAATGCCCTACTAGCCTAGTTATAGTTCTTCTCTCCTTGGGATTTGCCCCTCCTGGAAATGCTTGGTGCTCCAAGAAATTTTTGATGTCATTGAACCACGGTTTACCATCTGACTTTTCATCTTCTATTGTGATTTCTAGTATGTGTTCACTATACCAACTTAAATCAATTGGTTCTACCGCCATGTTGGGAGGTAAACACATGGCTGATCCAAGGGAAGCTAAAGCATCCACAAAGCGGTTATCTTTTCTAGGCAAGTAATTGAAGGAGATGTACTTAAACTTTTTGATCAACTCTTTGAGACAGTTATGATATAATGCTAGTTTTTCATCTCGTACTTCCAAATCACCTTTGGGACTCACTCTATTTAAACCCCGAAAATCCATACATCCCAATACAATGTTGGCTAACCATTCAGGGTAGGTTACCACTCATAGAAATCTCGCTTCGATCTGCTTCTTAACCTCTTCTTGAATTTTCAAAGACCACTTTGAATGGAGCTTCCTGAGTTTTTGCTAGCTTTGTATTGGGATATATGGGAATCTTATGTACCACCAAGTCTGTGTCCAATCCTGGCATGTCTTTGTAGGACCATGCAAACACATCCCTGAATTCTTTCAACAATTCTATCATGTCAAGTCTCTACATTGGGATTAAATGTCTCCCAATTTTTACGAACTTTGGATAATCAATAGTTCCAAGATTAACTTCTTCTGAGTCAGATTTTGGTATTCTTTCTTCTTGTCGTTCAATCTTATCAGGGATATTTTAAGGGATCTCCTCCTTAGGAGGTTCCTCCTTTATCCCCATGAGAGCAAAGTCTAAATCTAGGTCGAAGTCATAGGCTTATGAGATGGGTTTGGGTTCCTGTAAGATCAAAAAGAGGAATAAACATGGGAATTAGAACTAGACAAAAAGGAGATTTTTTCAAAAAAAAAGTGGTTGGCCTGGGTTGTGAACTAAGGTTGTCTATGTACCCTTTTAAGGGGGATCAGGCCAATCGTAGTTCAAGTGGAAGGATTTTCATTTCATTTGGATTAATGGAGTACAAAAACTTCTTTTAGGATTGAGGCATAGGGTAGAAAGCATTGACCCCATGGTCTGAGAAGTATAGCTCAACAAACCTCAAGAGAAGGGGCCTCTAGGCCCATTGTCATTGGAGAAAACATTCAGTTACGAACTATCTCTTGTAAAGGGACAATTGACTGGGCAAGGTCTTCCATGAATTTGCCTGCTATCGCACATACATCTCCATCCAAGGATTCCCAAATGGCATAATCCTCAAGCTCGTCAATTACCTCTTGTTCAATAGGGATTTCCACCTTGCCCCAATCGATGGGGCAACATGGCATGTAGATCACCTCAGTCTCCTTTTTCTCCCAGGCCTTTGATGATGAGACGATTTCCTTTTGATCTTCTTGGTCTTCAATAAAAAGTAATGAAATGTCTGGGATGTCAAGGGGGGGTTTTAGGGCTGGCTTGACGGGTTGGTGATGGTTCAGAATGGTTGCTAAGTTACTGGGTTTGACAAAATGCAGTGGTGTTGAAAGAGATACACCTTTCTTCTTCCCGCCTCATGGGTCAAATAGGTCATGTTCATCAAGTTCATAGTGCACTCCAAATCAAGGGAGAGATCCCTTAGCCTTAGCAGGGTTCAATCTCCCTTTTTGCTTGATACCTAACCCTTTGCTAGGGTCGAACTTCTTATGAGCCATCATTCAGAGGGGTGGTGCTATCCTCCCTTGAACTTTTTTGCCTCTTGAACCTTCTCGATAGAATTCACTTCTTCAAACTAGTAAGAGAAGAAATCTAGACTTTCCTCCAGGTGTTGAACTGATGATTCTGTAGCTGGTGCAATCTGATTGTCCCCAAGGATTGTAATGAGTTCATTATCATGGACTAATTTTAGTCTCTAGTGGAGGGAAGATGGCAAAACTCCAATGGAATGAAGCCAAGGTCTCCTTAGTAATAGGGTAAAAGATGCTTGAATGTCTAGAACTTGAAACTGAATCTGATAATTAACCTTTCCAATAGTCACAAGAAGTGTTACATCTCCCAAATTTGACCAAATTGAATTGTCAAAGGCCCTTACCGCAATGGGTCTCTTCTTCACATCATGTAGTGCTTGTAGTGTTCTGAGAGTGCATACATTTATGCTAGACCAATTTTCCACCAAGACAGTAGGGACCCTCATTCCTCTGCAAGTCACTATCATATACAATGGAAGATTGTGAGTAACACCATCTATTGGGATTTCATCATCTGAAAAGGTTATGAATCGAGGGGCCAAAATCATGCCAACCATTTGTGCGAGCTTTTTCGGTTCTATACTTGGGAGGACAAGAGCTGTTTTGAAAACTTCCATAACTTGGTTCTTGTGACGTTCTGAAGATAATAATAACCCAAGTATTGAAATCTGTGCTGGTATTTTTGCTATCTGATCCAGTACGTTGTATCGAGACTTTTTAATGGCTCTTAGGAAATCATCCTTCTTCTTGTTTTTCCTCTCTTCACCTAGCTCTTCCCCTATCTTATCCTTTCCTTTATCTATTGCCCTAGTTACATGTATTGGGGGCAAAAACCTTCTAGATCTTAATAAGGCTCCATGTTCTGAATTGGTTTGATCAACATGCGCCACCACTAGCTCAGTGAAATAGTTCCAAGGGACTTTGGATGAATTTTCTCCGCAGAGTTCTAGGTAAGGAATGACAAAGGGTTTTTGAGGGAGGTTTTGTTAGATATAGTGAAAGGGGTAAAAGGGTCACTAGTGGACTGTGTGGGAGGAATTAAGATGCTAAAGGGAGGTCTGATAGTGCAAATGGTGTCAAAAGCTAATTGGATGCATGGCATTGGTACTGTCGGTAGTGTCCCTATTGGAACGATCAACACTATAGGGTCCACGGACTACCTATCTTTTTTGATACAATGAATGCTATTGCTTGGTCTTGTTCTGTGTGGTGGCATGGGATTTCTAGTGATCCCCATTGGTTGCTGCTTTGGTTGCTCTGCTTAAAAGGTGATCTGTACATCGTCAATCAACCTTTGAACTGCATACTTAAGCTGCCAACACCTATCGGTCACATGCCCTAGGCCTTAGTGGTAGGTGCAGTGGGAATTCTTATCATACTCTCTTGGCTTGGGTTCTGGTGGTGGTTTCCATGCCAACAAACTCATGTACCTTTCTTTGACCAACATGGGAAATAATTGAGAGTGAGGTTAGGGCTGGGGGTAAACTCTATCATCTTTTCTTTTTATATGTGAGGGTTTTGGTTGGTTACCATTGGTAGTTGCTTGGGAGTGGGTGGTTGGTATGGTCATGGAGTTGGCATTGGATGAAATGGTTGGGGTGTGATAGGCACTGGTGGTGATGGTGTAGGTAAGTAAAATGATGGTCGAGGATTGCTAGAGTAAGTGGCTGGAACAAAGTTAGGCTGAATTTGTTGTTGAGAGGATGGGGAAATAGCATGTACTTCACTATCTGACTTCTTCTTGATGGGGGGCTTTCTGAAAAAGGTTTGGGATGGGCCAACTCCTCCCATTGAGGGATTGATTCTTCCTTGCCTCATGACCTCCTCGATCCTGGTGGCCCCCCTAACAACCTCATTAAAATCCTTAAGAGGATGGAAAATCAACATTGAATAATATGGCTTGCCTAATGTTCTTATGAACAACCTTACTTTTTTGGAACACCTGGATAAGGAGCCTCTCATTTGACCCATATTGGAACATATCTCCATAGAAGTTCCTAAGGTGGGTTTGAGGGCAATCTGTTCCATCATACTTTTCCAATTCAGGTAATTTAAATATTTTTGGGAGTACTGCATCCGAATATAAGCACAATTCTTTAAAGTCCGTAGTTCCCAGGTTATGAACCCCTTTTAGTTTCTAGATTTCTTCCTTCATTTTCTCCATTTCCTCCCTAATAGGATTGCTTGCAAGCGAGGCTGGCTTGATTGGGAGGATAGACTGGGAGACACGAGGGTCTTCTTCTTCAAAGTCATCGACTTGGTTAACTATTGGTGCAACAGGGTCTTCTTTTTATTTTGATTTTTGATGATTTTGATTCTATTTGATGAGTTGATTTGGTGAATTTTATAAACTTAATTTTGATTTTGATTTTTGATATTTGGTGAATTAATTTCAAGAATTTGACATTTGATGTGTTGATTTGATAATTTTTCCATGATTTAGATTTTCAATGTCTGATGAGTTGACAACTTAGTTTCGATTTTGATGCTTTGATTTTGATTTTTGCTATTTGATGAGCTGATTTGATAAATTTGATATTTGATGAGTTGATTCAATGAGTTTGGTAATCTTGATTTGATGTTTTCGTTACCTGATGATTCGTCTGGTGACTTTTAATTTTGCTAATTCGGTGAATTTGATACTTTTGGCAAAGATGCTTGATTCGAATTTCAAGATTGGAGTTTTGTTATCTTTGAAGTTTGATGCAACCTACTAGAATGGTATATTTTCCTCAATCAGTTAATGAGTTTAATTGGTATTTGAGTGAGGCAATAATGGCCCAAAAAAAGATGGTATCTTCATTAATGTTCACTACATCCACTTTTTTCAAAAAGAGAAGAAAATACAACAATCCTAATCACTTAGGAGGAATGTCAATGCCATAGTAAGTCAAGGTGCCTTCGAGTATCGCCATTCGATTTGCCACTTGCATCGTGTATTCTTTAATGTGGTTGACTAACTCTTCATATCTGACGTTGGCACTAGTAGCCTCATTCCTAACTTGATGGAGCTAGCGGTGAGTTTCATTGGTTTTGGCTTCCAACCTTTTCTTCTCTTGAAGTGCTTCTGATAATTTCTCCATTGTTTCAAGATGTCTTGCTTGGGCTTCACTCAACTTTTTCCTTTGTTTTTCCAATCTCTCCTTTAATTCCATAATCCCCTTCCTTAAATCTGACTCTTTTATTTCCATTTTCTATATTTGCTTCCTTATAGAATCGTTATGCCTCCTGATCCTTACTTCCTACACCTCATTTATCCTGTTATGCTAATGAATTTCTAGTGCTGCTTTCAAATATGGATCATCTAAAGGTCGTTTGATAGATTCCTTTGATATAGTACCTTTGGATGAAGGCATTACTAGGGTGGGGAGCTTAGGTGGTGGTGCCAGAGGTGATGGGAAACTTTGACTGCACATCCAATCCTTGTATGTATGACCACACATCAGCTTGGAGGTTGGCAATAAGGTCGAGAGTTCCCTTTTACTGGAAGCCTAGTGCTCTCTGAACCTCCTTTCCATGTTCCCGCAATATTTGATGAAATCAACCATGTCCTCTTTGATGTCATCGATGGTTGGAATGAATGGTAAGAAGCCTTGTTGCCTTAGGACTCGTTGTAGGTACGTGGTGCTCGCTCAGTCCTTCAAAGTACAAAGAACACTACATTGATACCATATGGACATTTGTGATCGGTCCATATTTCATCTTTCCCCTGTAATGAACTTATAGTACACTACAGGTTTGTGATAAACACACGGTTCGTTACATGATTACGTTGAACCTTGAACGTGTGTGGCTCTATGATAGACCTCAGACATAGACGGTCTGGCGATGAACTTCGGAAGAGCACGATCTTACGATAAATCCTAGACTGCCAAGGGATCCCGGTTCATTAAGAACCAGGCTTAAATATTAACCGTATGTGTAATTTTAAGTAGTGTGCATAATAAGGCACCACGTAGGTTTAGTAAAAGGCCGTTTACTATGCAATGATGTCACTAGAGCGATGTCAGTTAAGTAATGTGTGAAAGGTAGCAGCACACGTGGATTATGAGAATCCTCGGGTGAAAGGAAAGTCAACCCTTGAGAGATTTCATAAGAACACGTGGCGAAACCCTAGTAATGCTCCTTAATGACGGATAGCGGATCTGATATTCTCTTTCCTAGTAGAAAGTGAGCACTTTTGGCTCCTTCCTTTCAGAACCTCAGGATGCCTGCCTATATTTAAAGACCCTCCTCATAATGAAATTCATTCATTCAACCTTTAATCAATCCTATCAATGGATTCCCTACGTAAGCCGACTCCTCGATCTCCCTTATCCAAGCATCTTAGTTGATTCCCTGCTCTTGGTCTTCCTTTATCCTTCAAGGAGATGATCCCTACCTTGCCTGAACATCTCCTACTTACATTAGAATCTCTGGTTGCTCCCTTGATCATAGAGGATGGCCGCCCGTTTAACCTTTCACCAATCTCTAAAGAACACAACACAATTCCCGGAGGCACCAACCCAGAAATCGAGAACCCGTATAAGACGGAGATGGCAGACCAGGCTGATATCGAAATCCTTTTGAACAAGGTGTTTGAGTTCAAAACCAGATTTGAAGCTCGGTTTAAAAAAATTGAGCAGATGCAAGGCCAAACAAGGGATTCCCTGAAAATCCTCCTCTAGCGGCCAGCCCAGGACTCTATCTCAAATAGACCCAACAATGGAGGCTCCACTCAGTCGGGATGAGCTGAGGGAATATGTTCAGGGGTTGGTAGTAGAAAGTCATAACTGAGCCCAAGATTCAGTTGTCTTGCAGAAACCCTACTCGGACTGGGTCCTATAAAAACCTTACCCCATTGGCTACACTCCTCCACAATAGTGGCCGCAGTACGATGGACAGAGGGGATGCCTGTAGGAGCACAAAAGCAAGTATGAAGATGCTTTGGGGTCCTTCGCCCTTAACGGAGATCTAAAGGTTTGAGAATTCTCAAAGTCTTTGATAGGGCCGACGTATACGTGGTTTGTCAACCTTACTACTGGGAGCATTGATTCATGGGCCAAATTGGCCAAGAGATTTCTATTGAAATGGTTCACTCTGGAAAGGAAATTGATGATGGCTGACCTAAGAAACACAGAGAAACATTCGAGAGAGAACCTTATGGCATACATCATGAGGTTCCAGAAATTGACCCACTCTGTCTTCAATGAGCACGTCATAGAAAAGGGCTTTGTCGAGCAGTGTGTGCAAGGAAAGCATGCTACTTATAGAATAGGCATTGGAAATGTAGAAGTGGAGACGTCCATCCAATTGTGGCAGAGAGTAGAGAGGACAACGCACACAGTCAAGAACATCGCGGCCCAATCCACGACGATATTGGAGAAATTTAGTAGGAATGAAGCCTATGCAGTTGACCGCAGGCCCTGTGATAACCTAGGGCCCAGACTAGGGCCTTACTACTGGAATAACAATCATGGTAGGAGAAACAACTTGCCAACCCCTCCTCCTTTTCCCTACACTAAAGAGGAGGTCATAGTAATAATGAACAAACTAGTTGAGGACAGGGTAATCAACCTACAACCACTACCGGTAGTGGTAGACTCGGAGAAAGATAGGCACAGGGGAAGGTGGTGCAATTATCACCAGTCCCCACACCATGACTTGATGGATTGCTTTTCTTTGAGAAGACTATTTATACAAAAGGTAAAATTGGATGAGTTTGTAAAGCATGACCCCGCACGACATGCTAATAGAGAAACTTGAGCAAAGCCCAGAGCTCCAACACTTTTTCAACAAGCAGGGAGCAAGCACTTCGACAAGGAAGCTAGCCATCAGAGCACTAGTAGAAGTCTTCAATAAGCCTTTAGAACCTTAACGACCCAACCGAACTAGTACATAATTCACACCAGAGGACATGCTAGCCACGAACCCCTATCATAATCGATCCTTGTATGTTACAGCAAAGGTGGGGGGTTTCAAGATGAGAAGATCCATGGTTAACCCTGGGAGTTCTATCAACCTGATTTCTATCCATACGTTGAAGTTAATGAATATACAACAAGAGACAGTCAAGGGCCTGCCCATGGAGGTGACTAACTTCAACGGGAATGCATCCATAACAGAAGGCTCCATCAAACTACAGGTTGCAATCGGACCGTTCTCGATCATGCAAGAGTTCCAAGTAATCTTTGGAACAACTGCATATCATACTCTGCAGGGGCGGCCGCGGATACATGGATTTGACCTAGTCCTGTAAACTTACCACTAGTGCATAAAGGCTAAACATAAAGGGTGTATAGTAAGAACCCCGATGACTAGAGTTCCCTTTGACAAGTCAGAGGCTCATTTTCAAGATGCAATTTACTATACTGAATTGGTTGATGAAGGAGAAACACAGATAGCCAAGATGAAGGGACTACAGTTACCGAGCCTCACGCAAAACAAGCCTTCGGCAGCATCGGAAAAGAGAAAGAGGAGCAGGTGTGTGTAGATGACTGGCGGCAATGGAAGGAAACCATCGTTACAGACTACGAGGATGGTGAATCATTGGTAGCCAAGAAAGCCATCTCTGAGGTACGATTTTATAGTTGATTTGTCTTATGATATTTGCTTGCTAGAATAAAGGGGTGACTTAATCACACGCTATAATTGTCATCATCATGTAGTTTCCAAATTGTATATTTTTTTTGGGTCTACCCAGAAGTATCTTCAAATCACATGCTTTAAACAACTGTAATTTTCTCTTAATGGAACTGTAATTTTCTCTTAATACAACTGTAATTTTGCAAGACACTAAAACCCATTTAAAATGAGACTAATCTGTGTGTACTTTCACAAAATTCCAAGATATTTTCACTTGGTCATATGACCAGATGCCAGGTTTGGACTTCACCCTCATCAGACATTCCATATGCATAGATCCCAGGGTCAAGCCTGTAAAGTATCCTCGGAGGGTTTTTAAGCTAGAAGTAAATTTGAAGATCAAGGAAGAAGTTGAGCGGCTTCTAAAAGTAGGGTTCATCAAACCCATATCGCACCCTAAATGGCTAGCCAATATAGTGCCAGTGAAGCAGAAGAATGGATAACTCAGGTTAGTACCTCAAGTTTAGTTACCTGACCTTAGCGCATCACTGAAGACTAACCCCTCCCAACCTTATTGCAGGTGTTGTGTTGATTTTAGGGATCTAAATAAAGTATGCGCAAGGATGAATTTCCCCTACCAAACATCTAGGTTCTGATAGATTCGAAGGCGGGGAACCAACTCTTCTCCTTCTTAGATGCCTATAGTGGGTACAACTAGATCTTTATGGACCCCACAGACGCACCTCACACAGCCTTTAGAATGCCTATTGGGAATTTCTATTACAAGATGATGCCCTTCGGCTTGAAGAACGTTGGGGCCATATACTAGAGGGTGATGTCGAGTGTCTTCCATGACATTATGCACAAGGAAATCGAGTGTTACGTGGATGACATAGTGGTGCAGGAAAAGAAGTGGGAAAATCATCCTGGTGTATTAAGAAAGGTGTTCAGTCGGTGTAGAGTTTTCAACCTAAGACTCAATCCCTTGAAGTGTGCATTTGGAGTACAATCTAGGAAGTTTCTGGGATACAGAGTGGACCAGACCAAGATTCACCTAGATGAGAACAAAGTAAAAGCAGTCCTAGATCTCCCACCTCCAACTAATGAATCCCAGCTAAACAATTGAATGGTACAATGGCCAAGGCCCCAACCATGTCACCACCTTGAGACGATCGTGAATTCAAAGTGTACATTGCATCGAACTCGGAGGCAATAGGATGTCCACTAACACAAGAAGATGACGAAGGAGTTGAATGCTCGATACACTACATCAGTAGGACTTTAATGTTGGCCGAAAAGAATTACTCCCACATGGAACAATAGTGTCTAGCATTGGTATTTGCTGTGCAAAAGTTTAGGCATTACATTTTGGGTCAGAAGGTGAGGTTAATTGAATGTATCGACCTGATAAGGTTCTTCATGGATTGATCCCCTCTCTACAGGAGATTGGTCAAGTGGTTGATGCAGCTCAGTGAATATATGATCGAGTACACTCAACCCCAGGCCATTAAGTGTCATGCAGCGGCAGACCTCCTAGCCACCTTCCCCACCCACGACAACTTCCCTATATCAGATGAAGTCCTAGGAGAACTCCCCATGATCGTAGTAGTTGAAGGAGGTGAATGGATCCTAACTTTTGATGGAAGCAACACTAGCACCTCAGTTGGCACCGGAATCACATTGACCTCACCCACCGGTAACACCTTTGCCTACTCATTCAAATTTTTTGTTCCCCTATTCCCATAACATAGTCGAGTATGAAGCCTTAGTCTTAGGGCTGATTGTAGCAAGAGATTCCGGAGCTAAGAAAATCAAGGTGACAGGAGACTCTAAATTGGTGATTAGTCAACAAGATGGGAGTACCACTATCAAAGAATTGACGATCCTACCATTTAGATCTCTGGTACAAAGGCCAACCCGTGACCTAGAAGTGACCATTGAACACCAAAATAGAGCCAAAAACAGGTTTGCCAATGCGTTAGCCACCTTGTTATCGAAAATCCAACCTAGCAAAAACCCGATCGACATCACTATTCAAACAATCTGTGAACCGTCAACCGATAGACTGGGACATTGGGTAGAGAAAGAGGACGAGATCACAATAGACGATTGGAGATATAGCATAATACAAAAACTGAGTAACCCAAGGGTGGCGACGCAAGACAACAAGGTGATTCTGAAATTCCAATGGGTGAATGGGGTACTGTACCATAGGCTGGTAGATGGGGTCAGAACAAGGTGTTTTGAGTTGAAGGAGGAGGAGATAGTTCTGAACGAGACCCATAAGGTGTACTATGGGGACATAACCACCACATTATATAGAATACTATAGAGGTTGGGATACTACTGGCCTACAATGAAGATAGATGCGGCCAGGATACAAAATGATTGTGAGAAGTGCACCTCGGAAGTAAATGGGAGAGAGTGCCTCACAGTGGGAGAGGCAGACTGGAGGAGCATGTACGTTAACTACCTGTAGGACAACACATTGCCAATTGACCCAACAATGAGGAGAAAACTTTTATCAAGGGTCAAGAGATTCTACCTTCAAGAAGGAATACTATATAGGAAGTCTCATACTGGGAAGCCTCTGTGATGCCTAGTAGGTGTGGAAATAGATGAAGCAGTAGAAGCAGCACATATCTCCGAACTCTTCCCACACCAAGGATAAGTGGCTTTATACAACCACATCCTGCATTTGGGTTTTTACTGGCCCACTATGTTAGAGGATACTCAGAAACATGTGCCCAAATGTCAAAAGTGCCAAATACATGCCAAAAGGATACACTGGCCTACCAACAAGCTACACCTGATCATATCCCCCTGGCCTTTTCATACCTGGGGAGTAGACCTAATAGGCAAGATCCACCCACCTTCTCGGGGATACTGTTTCATCATAGTGGCCACAGCCTATTTCACCAAGTGGGTAGAGGTTGTACCGTTGCGAAGGTTCTGCACGGAGAACATAGCCAATTTCCTTAGGCAGCATGTAGTTCACCGATTCGGGGTTCCGATGAGGATCTTGAAAAAGAATGGCCTATCCATAAAAAAATCAGGATGTCTAAGACCTTTTAGGGCAGCACGGGGGCAAGACTAGGCACATTCATGGTGTACTACCCACAAGGGAACACAATTAGGAAGCTCTCTAGGCAAAACAATGACTGACAATCAGAAGGATTAGTCGGAGAAGTTATTAGAAACCCTCTGGGCTTATCGCACCACAATTAGGAAATGTACATAGGCAACACCCTATTCCCTAGTATACGACCAAGACCTAATGGATTACTTTTCTTTCAGAAGACTATTTTTACAAAAGGTAAAATTGGATGAGTTTGTAAAGCATGATCCCGCATGACATGCTTATAGAGAAACTTGAGCAAAGCCTAGAGCTCCAACACCTTTTCAACAAGTAGGGAGCAAGCATTTCGACGACGAAGCTAGCCATGAGAGCACTAGCAGAAGTCTTTAATAGGCCTTTAGAACCGTACCGGCCCGATCGAACTAGTATAGAATTCACACCATAGGACATGCTAGCCATAGACCCCTATCATAATCAATCCTTGTATGTTACAGCAAGGGTGGGGGGTTTCGAGATGAGAAGATCCATAGTTAACCCTGGGAGTTCTGTCAACCTGATTTCTATCCATACGCTGAAGTTAATGAATATACAGCAAGAGACAGTCAAGGGCCTGCCCATGGAGGTGACAGACTTCAACGGGAACACATCCATAACAGAAGGATCCGTCAAACTACAGGTCGCAATTGGACCGTTCTCGATAATGCAAGAGTTCCAAGTAATCTTCGGAAAAACTATGTATCATACTCTGCTGGGGCGGCTACTGATACATGGATTGGACCTAGTCCTGTCAATGTACCACTAGTGCATAAAGGCTAAACATAAAGGGTGTATAGTAAGAACCCCGGTGACTAGAGTTCCCTTTGACAAGTTAGAGGCCCATCTTCAAGATGCAATTTACTATACTGAATTGGTTGACAAAGGAGAAACACGAATAACCAAGATGAAGGGACTACAGTTACCGAGCCTCACGCAGAACAAGCCTTCGGCAGCATCGGATATGAGAAAGAGGAGCAGGTGTGTGTAGATGATTGGCGACAATGGAAGGACACCATCGTCACAGACTACGAGGATGGCGAATCATCGACAACTAAGAAAGCCATCCCTGAGGTATTATTTTATAGTTGATTCCTCTTATGATATTTGCTTGCTAGAATAAAGGGGTGACTTAATCACAAGCTGTAATTGTCATCATCATGTAGTTTCCAAATTGTATATTTTTTTCTTGGGTCTATCCAGAAGTATCTTCAAATCACATGCTTTAAACAACTGTAATTTTCTCTTAATGGAACTATAGTTTTCTCTTAATGCAACTGTAATTTTGCAAGACACTAAAACCCATTTTAAATGAGACTAATCTGTGTGTACTTTCACAGAATTACAAGATGTTTTCGCTTGGTCATACGACCAGATGCCAGGTTTGGACTTGGCCCTCATCAGACATTCCCTACGCATAGATCCCAGGGTCAAGCTTGTAAAGTAGCTCCAGAGGGTTTTTAAGCTAGAAGTAGCTTTGAAGATCAAGGAAGAAGTTGAGGGGCTTCTAAAAGTAGGGTTCATCAAACCCATAACACACCCTAAATGGCTAGCGAATATAGTGCCAGTGAAGCAGAAGAATGGATAACTCAGGTTAGTACCTCAAGTTTAGTTACCCGACCTTAGCTTATCACTGATGACTAACCCCTCCCAACCTTATCGCAGGTGTTGTGTTGATTTTAGGGATCTAAATAAAACCTGCCAAAGAACGAATTTCCCCTACCAAACATGGTGGTTCTGATAGATTCGAAGACGGGGAACCAACTCTTCTCCTTCTTACATGCTTATAGTGGGTACAACCAGATCTTCATGGACCCCATAGACGCACCTCACACAACCTTTAGAACGCCTATTGGGAATTTCTATTACAAAATGATGCCCTTCAGCTTGAAGAACACTGGGGCCACATACCAGAGGGTGATGACGAGTGTCTTCCATGACATGATGCACAAGGAAATCGAGTGTTACGTGGATGACATAGTGGTGATGGAAAAGAAGCAAGAAAATCATCCTGATGTATTAAGAAAGGTGTTCAGTCGGTGTAGAGTTTTCAACCTAAGACTCAATCCCTTGAAGTGTGCATTTGGAGTACAGTCTAGGAAGTTTCTGGGATCCAAAGTGAACTAGACTGTGATTCACCTAGACGAGAACAAAGTAAAAGCTGTCCTAGCTCTCACACCTCCAACTAATGAATCCTAGTTAAAGACCTTTTTAGGAAAAGTTTCATACATCAGGAGGTTCATCCTTGGTTTGGCGCACATGGCAAGACTGCTGATGAAATTGGTCAAAAAGTCCTTAGAGTTCAAATGGACAGAGGAGCACCAAAGATCCTTTGAACAGTTGATGGGTACAATGGCCAAGGCCCCAACCATGTCACTACCCAGAGACGGCCATGAATTCAAAGTGTACATTGCATCGGACTCGGAGGCAATAGGATGTCTACTAGTACAAGAAGATGACAAAGGAGTCGAATGACCGATATACTACATCAGTAGGACTTTAATGTTGGCCGAAAAGAATTACAGCCACATGGAACAACATTGTCTAGCATTGGTATTTGCTGTGCAAAAGCATAGGCATTACATTTTGGGTCAGAAGGTGAGGTTAATCGCATGTATCAACTTGATAAGGTTCTTCATGGACAGATCCCCTCTCTACGGGAGATTGGTCAAGTGGATGATGCAGCTCAGTGAATATATGATTGAGTACACTTAACCCCAGGCCATTAAGTGTCAAGCAGCGGCCCACCTCCTGGCCACCTCCCCACTAATGACGACTTCCCTATATCAAAAGAAGTCCCGGGAGAACTCCCCATGATCGTAGTAGTTGAAGGAGGTGAATGGATCCTAACTTTTGATGGAAGCAACACTAGCACCTCAGTTAGCGCCAGAATCACATTGACATCACCCACCAGTAACACCTTTGCCTACTCATTCAAACTCCTGTTCCCCTACTCCCATAACATTGTCGAGTATGAAGCCTTAGTCTTAGGGCTGATTGTAGCAAGAGATTCCGGAGCTAAGAAAATCAAGGTGACAGGATACTCTAAATTGGTGATTGGTCAACTAGATGCGAGTACGACTATCAAAGAATTGACGATCCTAACATATAGAACTCTGATACAAACGCTGACCCGTGATCTAGAAGTGACCTTCGAACACCAAAAACCCGATTGACATCACTATTCAAACAATCTATGAACCGTCAACCGATATACTAGGACATTGGGTAGAGAAAGAGGACAAGATCACAATAGACGATTGGAGATATAGCATAATACAAAAACTGAGTAACCCAAGGGTGGCGACGCAAGACAACAAGGTGATTATGAAATTCCAATGGGTGAATGGGGTACTGTACCATAGGCTGGTAGATGAGGTCAGAACAAGGTGTTTTGAGTTGAAGGAGGAGGAGATAGTTCTGAACGAGACCCATAAGGTGTACTGTGGGGACATAACCACCACATTATATAGAATACTACAGAGGTTGGGATACTACTAGCCTACAATGAAGATAGATGCGGCCAGGATACAAAATGATTGTGAGAAGTGCGCCCCGGAAGTAGATGGGAGAGAGTGCCTCACAGTGGGAGAGGCAGACTAGAGGAGCATGTACGTTAACTACTTGTAGGACAACACATTGCCAATTGACCCAACAATGAGGAGAAAACTTTTATCAAGGGTCAAGAGATTCTACATTCAAGAAGGAATACTATATAGGAAGTCTCATACTGGGAAGCCTCTGTGATGCCTAGTAGGTGAGGAAATAGATGAAGCACTAGAAGCAACCCATAGCTCCGAACTTGCCCCACACCAAGGACAAGTGGCTTTATACAACGACATCCTACATTTGGGTTTTTACTGGCCCCCTATGTTAGAGGATACTCATAAACATGTGCACAAATGTCACAAGTGCCAAATACATGCCCAAAGGATACACTGGCCTGCCAACAACCTACACCCCATTATCTTCCCCTGGCCTTTTCATACATGGGGAATAGACCTAATAGGCTAGATCCACCCACCTTTTCGGGGATACTGTTTCATCATAGTGGCCACAAACTATTTCACTGAGTGGGTAGAGACTTTACCATTGCGAAGGATCTGCACGGAGAACATAGCCAATTTCCTTAGGCAACATGTAGTTCACCGATTCGGGGTTCCGATGAGGATCTTGAAAAAGAATGGCCTATCTATAAAGAAATCAGGATGTCTAAGACCTTTTAGAGCAGCACGGGGCAAGACTAGGCACATTCATGGTGTACTACCCGCAAGGTAACACAATTAGGAATCCCTCTGGGCAAAACAGTGACTGACAATCAGAAGGATTAGTCGGAGAAGTTATTAGAAACCCTCTGGGCTTATCGCACCACAATTAGGAAAAGCACACAGGCAACACCCTATTCTCTAGTGTACGGCCAAGAAGCAGTGCTACAGGCAGAAATACAGACAGTCTCTACTCGTGTAGCCTTTGTGATGGGGAAGAAATTCAAAATAGAAGACATGAACTATCTACTCAGCGAAAAGTTAGAATGCATTGATGAGGAAAGGGAAAAGGCATTACGATAGCAAATCAAGTACAAACAAGCCTTAGCCATGAACTTTAATAGACTAGTGAAGCCCAAAAAATTTAGAGAGGGAGACAAGGTCCTCAAGACGTCGCTCCATGTTAGACAAGGCAAATCTGTTGGAAAGTTTGCTCCTATGTGGGACGGACCGTATGTGATCAAAGAAGCCCATCCATTTGGATACTACGTGTTAAAAACTGCAGACACCGGGGAAGAAGACGAAATGGTGAACGTCATCTGGTTGAAGCCCTACTTTGAGTAAAAAGAAAATTTACAAAATATGTTGTGACTGTTCCATGTATTTGCCTTAAAGTTGAATGTGTCCAATGTATTACCTACTTATTTTCAAAAGTTTTGCAAGTCCTCATGTGATTGTATCTGTCAAACTTTTTCTAAAAATAAAGCGTGATGGATTCCTGATACATGTGCTAACATTTCATATTTTGCATGAAGTATCTTTAAGCTCCGAGTTTTTGCGATAAAGTCTTGATGTATCCATGCATTCTGAAAATACAACAAAGTTCTAATTCTTTGATGCATGTCTTGTTCAATACGATATGTGTACCAACCCTTGGGTATATCTCTCATATACGTATACGTATATATATATTCCCTACCGGTTCTAGGATGCTATGGCCGGTTCCATGATGTTGTGGCTGGATCCATGATGTCGCATGCTCCATGCGAGGCCCTAGCAACCCTAGGCGCAATCTTATTCCCTGCCAGGTTCCAGGATGCCGCAGCCGGTTCCGCGATGCCGTGGCCGGTTCTATGATGCCGCATGCTCCATGTGAAGGCCCTGACAACCCCATGTGCACTCTCATTTCCTGACCGATTCCAGGATGCCAGGGCTGGTTCCGCGATGCTGTGGCTAGTTCTATGATGCCGCATGCTCCATGCTAAGGCCCTACCAATCCCATGCACGATCTTATCACCTAGAAACCTCAGGCTTGCACTCATTCCCTAGCCACCCTAGGAAGGCCTTGGCAACCCCAGGCTTGCACTCATTCCCTGGCAATCCCAGGAAGGCCATGGGAACCCCAGGCACGTTCACATTCCCTGGCAACCCCAGGCGCACTGATACATCCCCTGGCAGCCTCAAGGAGTCATTGATGACATAAGGTATTATCTTTCTCTAATTTATAAATGCAAACACTTTACCTACTCGTAAGCGTAATAGTGTAAAAGGTGGACAAATCCCACTCATCTCATACCTTGGCAATAACACTTTGTTGCCAACAAAGTCATACCTTGGCAATAACACTTTACCTAGTCATTGATACCTCACTCTCATGGGAAGGCACAGACGACCTTGTCATGCTATGACCAAAACCTTACCACAAAAGCAAAATAGTCTGAAGTTCATAATGAAACTCATACTTATGCAACTGTTTACATTGTGACTGAACCTCAACTATATCGCCCATAGGGGGCCTCGGATCCACAGGGCCTGGTAACCTTCGACCCTTGCATAGCCAACACTTCACCAAAAATGACACTCAATGCGATTACAGATATCCTACTTCCACAACGGAACTCAAGTTGTCCCCTCGTGCGGTAACCACGACTCATCACAAAAGAAAAAGGCTATAAAGTTTGAAATTGACCCTTATGGTTGGCTGCCTTGCTCACTCAGTATGGTTGCAATGGTGTTCTAACTTATTCTAATTGCTTACATTTCACCTGAATCTCAATCATATCGCCTACAATAGGTCTCGCCTTCCCAAGGCATTGCAGCCCTTGACCCGTGCATGGGTAACAAAATTGTGTTTACCTACAAAGTAACCCAATGCCCCTTCTTGCACAGATGATAGCTATCTAATCATTGACCTAATGTTGTTTGGGGCATCTTCTCCACTAAATGACATCACGGACGTCAAGAATAACACTTAATGACATCGTCAGAACATGTTTCGCGATGATGATTGGCTTCAAAGCCTAAATATTCCAGGTGGACATAGGATTGCTATCAACGTGAATGATGAAACTCACTCAAAATCCTTTATGGGAGATAAAGTCTCACGAGATGCTATTGCCTCCTCGTGACTGATGGCACTTAGGTTCCAAAAGCAATGCTCAAGTCTTACCCACAGATTGAGACTGTCGTGAACTTAAGCATGGACAAAGCTACTTGGGATCACTTCGAAATTACCGACCACAGAGAAGATTAGTCCTTCTACCCCTAATGACCCTTCTCAAATGTACAAACACCTACACGTAGTAGTTCGGTGGAACTTTAGACAATAATGAAGGCACATCAGCATGAAATAGTCAAAGCAATGGAAACAACAAACATGAGGCAAAATTTACATTTCATTCTCACTCAACTGATTTACAAGAGTCAACAATTACAAGTATTCATACAGTGGCCCAATCTTTTCTCATGGTAATGATATTCTCTAATTCTTGCCCACACTCTTCAAAGTCTATCAGATCTTTCAACTCCGCTTCATACTCGGCTACTATCTTCTGCTGTCGCCTACACTCGTCCATAAGAACCTCAAGCTTCTCAGTGGCATTTGTAAGACTAGCCTTGACTACCATTCGACGGTGGCACACGTCTTTCAACAAATGACTGAAAACAGACTGTGATGCTTTAAGGCTAGCCTTCCAAAATGCATGGTTCAAAAGAATAACCCGTTTTTCTATCTGGTCCATCTGGAAGCCGATAGCGGAAAAACACCTATAGGACTTCAGCCATCGAGCAAAGTCTGACCATGAGAGCTCATCGATGGGTCGGTTCATTATGTGGTCCATAATTGTTGCGATTGTGTTCAGAGCCGACCCTACGACCATTAGATGAAGGTCTGTAGATAGTAGCCACCCACCCCAAATGACGATTAAAGCAAACTCTACCACAGAGCGGGAGATGGAGTACTTGTCATTTCTGTAACGACCTTGGATTTGAATGGGGTCCACAACTTCATAGCCCAGGGGAGCGACATCATTCTTGTTGCAGTACTCCATGAGCTCCTCCCGGATCAGTGCAAGTTTTCCTGTCATGATAAGCCTTCAACAGGCGATACTGCTCCAAAGGCCGCTTCCCTGTCATGATGAACCCCCAGGTTGGCGGGGACCTCTGTGCCACAGCAGGGGATCCTCACGTCAAGCCTCCGGCATTGATGTTTCGTGCGGCACCTCAATGTTGACCTGGTGCGGTTTAGGTTGGGCTGATTCAGGGGCCTCGACATGAACTTCTTCCTATGCATCAGCAGTTGGGGTGATGCCGTCGGCGCCGGCGCCTTCGGTAGCCTTTTGACCTTGATTGGGGGGCTGCACTGACCCCATTCCATTGGTGGCCTGATAACTGGAACAACTGGCACAGTAGGTTGCACCACTTCACAGGGATTCTACGATAAGGCAAAATACAGAAGTTAGTGTGCTAAGTCAACCACAAAACAATGAAAAACAATTCTATATAAAGAATAATTGCAAAGGTCGATGCCCAAAAAGAATTGTAACCCTTGTATTGATCAATGGAGGGGACAACCAATATATATATAATTACATCAAGACTAAAATTAACAAGACTAAATTTAGCAACATCCTAATCAATGGAGGAGCAAATATTCTAACTTTCTAAAACTCTATAAGCATAATATCTTTCTAAATATGTACAGTATCTCTATTACTCCCCCTCAAGTTGGAGCATGTAGGTCACGTATGCCCAACTTACGAAGAAAAAAATCGAACTGACGTTGGCCAAGTGCCTTTGTCAAAATGTCTGCCAACTGATTGTAAGTTCGCACATGAACTGCTTCAATAGTCCGGGCTTGCACGACATCATGAACAAAGTGACGATCAACCTCTATATGTTTGGTGTGCTCATGAAACACTGGATTAGTTGCAATATAAATAGCGACACGATTATCACAATGCAATCTCATAGGTCTGGGATGTTCCACGCCGAGGTCATGTAGGACACTCTTCAACCACTTCAGTTCACACGTCGCAGTAGCCAGGGACCTGTACTCTGCTTCTGCAGATGAACGTGAGACGGTATGTTGCTTTTTGGTTTTCTAGGAAATAGGAGACCGTCCAGGCATCACAAAGTACTTCAACAACCCAAGATCCTTCATGTGAAAACACCGACTCAGATACTGCTTGAATTGATGTATCATCTCCCCATTGTTTCCTCCCACAACAAGATCATCCACATATACCAAAACACAGAGTGTAGCTCCTTCATTATGGTAAATGAATAAAGAATAATCTGAGTGTGATTGAGTAAATCCATACATCTTTAAGGCAGTGCCCAATTTGGCAAACCATTTTATGGGTGCCTGTCATAATTCATACAAATATTTTCGCAAGCGACATACCTTTCCTGGATGTGTAGATGAAAAACTAGGTGACAATCACATGTACACCTCTTCTGCCAGGTCACCATGCAAAAAGGCATTATGCACATCCATCTGATGAAGCTCCCACTTTCGTGCTGCCGCTACAGCCAAAAACAACCGAACAATCTCCATCTTTGCTATTGGAGCGAAAGTCTCATTATAATCTATCACAACCTTCTGATTATTCCCTAAAATCACTAATCTAGCCTTATGTCTTTCGATCATTCCATCTGAGTTATACTTGGTCTTGTACACCCATTTGCACCCGATCGCTTGCTTCCCAGGAGGCAACATTTCAAGGGTCCAGGTGCTATTACACTCAAGAGCTTCAATCTCCTCCTTCATGGCTTGTCTCCAATGTGGCTCATGAATCGCTTCTGAAAAATATGTGGGATCTTTCCTTGTAGTTATAGTTGCTAAGAACTATCTATGTCTCAAGGAAAAATTAGTACAAGTCACGTAGCGTGCAATAGGATAAGACACACTTGAGGAGTGGCATGATGTGGCATGATCAGTGAGGGGGTCGTTGATGTGTTGCGCTGTGTGGCATACATAGTCCTTCAGCTTCTCAGGAGGACGCCTTTCGCTAGATCCTCGACCAAGGTTTTCACCTTCACTGTTCCTTTCCAAGTTCACGTCATCCCCTCTCTGTTCATTAAGAACCTCACTACTCCCCCTTGCTTTCGGAGTCAAATCTTCTTCAGGAGTTGGTCCACCATTCGAAGTATCTGCACTATCTAGCTCATGAAAATGTACATCATCATTACAGACAGGTGGCTGCTCGATCACACCGGTGTTAAGAGATTCAAAGACAACAACCTTATAAGGAAAAATATGTTCAGAGAATACAACATCACGGGATACAAAGAACTCATTTGTGTCCAAGTTTTCCTGGACAACTATCGCCACTAGATCTGAATTCTGGATCATTTTTATTTATTTATTTTTTTGTTGATTTCAGTATTCTTTAATTTCTGACTTTTAATTATTGCCTTGTTCAATTCAAAACATTTAATTTCAGCATTAATAAATCTTATGTTCCTATTTTCTGTAAATCCCATGTCTATTTTCCTTTTATTTGTTCAGAACGAAAATAATAATTTTTATTCTTGCTTCCCTATGGGTTTGAGCCCTTCCTCACCACGTACTACGTTGTTTAAGGTTACTTGAGGATTGGAAAAATTTACAAATCTCTAAATTGGTCCCACGGGTGTTTAACGACGCATCCCTGGCGCACCAACACACACAATTAATAACGGAGCCAAGAATACTAAAATCTACCCAAAATAGCAGGGACAAAAAGAGGAGATAGTAGAGTATTATGATGAGATCCACACACCTCCCAAACATATGCAAGATTCCATTGATGCGGTGGAAGAACCATTAGAAGAAATAAACATGCCCATAGAAGGAGCAGAAAAAAGGCCATTATACATCTCAAACAAGACAGGACCAGAGGAGAAATAGATGTTACTTGACCCACTGAAAGGTAAAAGAAACCTTTCCTCATCGTAAACGTTAGACTTTTGTTAGAAGTAAAACTTATCTATGTTTTCTCTCACAGAGTTCTAGGATGCCGTCGCTTAGTCGTATGACCATATGCCCGGGCTTGGACTTCATCCTTGTCAAACATTCCTTGTGCATAGATCCAAAATTGAAACCAATGAAACAACCGCAGAGGATCTTCAAGCCAAAAATAGCTTTGAAAATCAAGGAAAAGGTCGAACAACTTCTAAAATTATGATTCATCAAGCCCATCACACACCCACAGTGTTTAGCTAACATGGTTCCAGTTAAAAGGAAGAATGGACAACTCAAGTTTGTATTCGAACTCTAAGAACACAATTAGCTTTTAGTTATCATGACAAAATTAGTACACTAACTTCTCCCACCCATACCTTTGGTGTTGTGTCAATTTTAAAGATCTAAATAGAGATTGCCACAAAGATGATTTCCCTCTACCACACATGGATATCCTCATAGACTCAATGGCGGGAAACCAACTATTCTCCATAAATGCTTACAACGGATACAATCAGATTTTCATGGATCCTGTAGATGCACCACATACAGCCTTTCGAACACCAATAGGGAATTTCTATTACAAGATGATGTTCTTAGGTCTGAAGAATGTCGGAGCCACATATCAGAGGGTGATGACGAGCGTTTTCCATGACATTATGCCCAAGGAGATAGAGTGCTACGTAGATGACATAGTGGTCATGGAAAAGAAAAGGGAAGACCATTCTGAAGGCTTAGGAAAGTATTTGATAGATGTAGAACATTCAAGCTAAGACTCAACCCTCTGAAGTGTGCATTCATAGTACAGCTCAGAAAGTTCCTGGGGAACAAAGTATATCAAACTGGGATCCAACCAGACGAGATTAAGTTGAAAGCAGTCCTAGACCTCCCACCACCCAATAGTGAGTCTCAACTAAAGACCTTCCTAGGAAAAGTTTCCTACTTTAGAAGGTTTATCGCCGGCCTAGCACACACAGCGATGCTGCTACTAAAACTGACTAAGAAGTCTACTGAGTATAAGTGGTCAACAGAGCATCAAGATGCCTTCAACCAGTTGAAGAAGAATCTATCCAAAGCCCCAACTATGTCACCACCTAAGAGTGGCCAACCGTTCAAGGTGTACATCACATTGAACTCAGAGGTTGTAGGATTCCTGTTAGCCCAGGACAATGATGAGGGTGCCAAGTGTTTGATTTACTATGCCAGTAGAACCCGAAAACCAGCTAAGAAGAATTACTCCCACATGGAGCAGTAGTGTTTTGCATTAGTGTTTACGTCACAGAAGTTCAGACATTACATCCTAGGCCAAATGGTGGAGTTAATCCCAAGGAGCGATCCAATTAAGTATTTCATAGACAAACCTCCACTCTCAGGAAGGTTAGTCAAGTGGATGATGCAGCTGAATGAGTACACAATCGAGTACACCCAACCAAAAGCCATCAAGTGTCAGGCAATTGCAAATCTCTGAGCCACCTTTTCCACCAATGACAGTTTCCCCATCTCTAAAGAGGTATCTGGAGAACTACCCATCACCACAGTAGTTGAAGATGGGGAGTGGACTTTAACCTTCGAAGGAAGCAGCACCAGCACCTCTGCCAAGGCCGGAGTCACATTGGCTTCGCCCACCGATGATACCTTCGCCTATTCCTTTAAATTGCAGTTCCCCTATTCACATAACATAGCTGAGTATAAAGCCTTAGTATTGGGATTGACGGTGGCAAGGGACACCGGAGCCAAAAAGGTCAAAGTAGTAGGATATTCAAAATTGGTGATTGGGCAGATGGATAACAACATTGTAGTTAAGGAACTGACAATCTTGCCATAGAGGACCTTGAACCAAAGATTAACCAGTGACTTAGAAGTAACCTACAAACACCAGAACATAGTCAAAAATAGGTACATCGATGCATTAGACACTTTGGGATCAAAAATACAACCGAGTGAAAATCCAATCAACATTACCATCCAGATGCACTATGAACCATCAACTAAGAGACTAGGACACTGGATAGATAAAAAGGATGACATAACAGAGGATTGGAGATACAATGTAATATAGAAGTTGAACAACCTAACAGAGGCAATACAAGATGGCAAGACACTACTAAGGTTCCAACTGGTGAACTGGTATTATACTATAGATTGGTAGATGGAGTTAGAACAAGATGCTTAGGGCCCAAAGAGGCAGAAGATGTCTTGAATGAAAGTCACAAAACCTAGTGTAAAGACATAACCAGCATGTCATATAGAAAGTTGCAAAGGTTGGGGTACTACTGGCCAGAGATTAAAACAGATGCAGCCAAGGTACAGAATGACTATGAGAAGTGCATATCAGAAGCGAACAGGAATGAATGTCTTACAGTTGGTGAGGGATACATGAGAGCCATGTACATATATTATATTGAGAATAATAGCACACCTGCTAACCTAATTATGAAGAGAAAACTCTTAGCCAAAGCCAAAATATTCTACCTTCTTGACGGAGTGCTCTGCAGAAAATCTTACAAAGGAAAACCTCTGCGATGCCTAGCAGGTAAGGAAATAGAAGAAGTCCTAGATGCATCCCATAGCTCTGAACCAGCCCAACACCAGGGATAGCTAGCCTAACACAACTATATCTTGCACTTAGGCTTCTACTGGCCTACCATGCTAGAAGACACCAAAAAGCATATGTGAAGGTGCCACAAATGCCAAGTACATGCCAAAAGGACACATCGACCAGCTAATGACCTCCAACGCATCATTACACCATGGCCTTACCAAACCTGGGGGATCTAATTGGAAAAATACACCCACCTTCCCGAGGATAATATTTCATCATAGTGGCCACAAACTACATCACCAAATGAGCAAAGGCCATACCCTTAACAAGAATTTGTGTAGAGAACATCACAAACTTCCTTAGGCAACATATAGTCAACCGGTTCGGGGTCCTAATGAGAATTTTAACAGATAATGGGTTATCCATAAAGAATCATGAAATCTGGGACCTATTGGGACAGTATGGGGCATGACTAGGCAGATCCACAACCTATTACCCATAAAGGAATGGACAAGCAGAGGAAACCAACAAAACCTTGTTAAAGATGCTGAGTAAGATGGTAACAGAAAACCAGAAAGATTGATCAAAAAAGTTGTTTGAAACACTCTGGGCTTATCATACAACAATTAGGAAGAGCACACAAGCAACTCCCTACTCGTTAGTATATGGACAGGAAGTTATGTTACCGGCAGAGATACAGACAATGTTTGCCCAAGTAGCCTACATAATGGGAAAGCAATTTCGAATAGAGGATATGGACCACCTGCTTAGTAACAAACTAAAATGCATAGAGGAAGAAAGAGAGAAGTCATTGCAGAAATAGATCAAATACAAACAGATAATGGCTACTAACTTCAATAAGCTAGTGAAGCCCAGAAAATTCAAAGAGGGCAACAAGGTACTTAAAACAGCACTCCACGTCAGGCAAGGTAAATCCGCTGGTAAATTTGCACCTAATTGGGTCAGACCATACATAATCCAAGAAGCTCACCCAACTGGATACTATGTACTCAAAACTATAGACAAAAATGGACAAGATGAGACTGTGAATGGTCACTGGTTGAAACTGTATCATGATTAGTGAGGTAAATTGTAACTCTGAAGGAAAAGCATGTTATATTTGTCATGTACGTGTACTCAAAATAGAGCACATTGTGAATTTTTTATTGTGCAATCTTGAAAGAAATGTTTGTCATATGTCCTTGTATATGAAAAGTATGTTGTACTCAAAATAGAGCATGTCATGAATTCTTTGTATACATTCTTAGTCTTGAATAAAAGCATGCTACATTTTGAACATATTATTGCCCCCAAATTGCGTGATAACTCTTTCCTAACAGTATCTATCTATCTATCTATCTATCTATCTATCTATCTATCTATATATATATATATATATATATATATATATATATA
>NW_010729283.1:623362-659173 GCF_000365185.1 Nelumbo nucifera | reverse complement strand
TATATATATATATATATATATATATATATATATATATATATATATATATATATATATATATATACCCACAAACCGGATGACATATATTCCTTGGTCCACCCAGGATTCCGCATGCTCCATGCAAAGACCGGAAACCCCGGGGAGGTTTAGCAACCCCAAACCGGATGACTTCCCTGGTCCGTCCAGGATGCTGCATGCTCCATGCAAAGACCCAACAACCCCGAGGGAGGTTTGGCAACCCCAAATCAGTATTACATACCCTGGTAACCCCAAGAAACCCATGGCAACCCTAGGCACGATCTTACATACCCTGGCATCCCCAAGAAGGACTTGACAACCCCAATTGTGCTCTTACATACCCTGGCGACCTCAAGAAGGCCCTGGCAACCCCGGGAGCAAAGGCAAAGCAAAGAAAGTAACATTCCAAATTGCGATGAGTTACCCTGGCAACCCTAGGGAGAGCATGTCAAATACAAGGTACAATGACAAAGCCCCAACAATTTATTTCTCTAAACATGTATAATTACCCTTGCACCCCCATGAAGACTTTGATCGCATTGTACACGATAAAGCATCTTGGTACTTAGACCCTCTTATGTGCAACGAACTATCCTGGCAACACCATGAGCAATTCAATCTAATCTCAATATGCGATGAAGTTTAATCGGCTTGCACATAGGGGTATTCATTTTTCTAAAGAACGCGATGATACTTTCACACATGGTGACACTTAACCCTTTTCATTTAGTGATACTTAATTCTTTTGACAATTGTGGCAAGTTCTAACTTTCGCGAATGCAATACAATTTCACTTTTTCTTATGCGATGAAATCTATCTTTTTCTTACAATAGTACTTAACTTAGGCATATGCGATGAAATCTATCATTTCATACAATAGTGTTTGGCAGTATATGCCCTTAGCTCCAATTAGATTGATGTTCATATCCATTTATTGTAAATGAATAAAAGTACATAATTGTTTCATGTTATAATTGGTTGTTTTTGCGTATTTACCCTTAAACTAGACACTTATGAGACTCGTATTAGTTTAAAATGTTCTCAGTTGTTGGATGGACTTGGGGAAGTTTATCCTGCCAAAGCTAACACTGATGTGCTGCTGCCTAGAAGGTTGGGGCAGCGTGTCTCATCTACCAAGTTTGGACCCAAAGCACATGCAGTGTGTGTTTATTTGAAACATTGAACCCATACCAGTTTCTAGTTATGCCCTGAACATTGGAGACTAGTGGGAAAAACTAGAAAGTTACACAAAACCCCTAGACTCAATTATGGTACTACACAAGGTGTTGGATTGGGTTGTCTTTGATATGCTAACTAGTGAGATCCTTTAGGGGTCAAAACCTGGGCATGTTGGGGCAGTTTGAGAATTCACTTGAATGGGTATCATAGTGACAGGATTAGCCCCTTTATCGGACAAAGTGAATGACCAGGACTACACTATCTCTGGTGGAAACCAAAACTGTCGGCAGTCCATTTCAACCGTGTTTGAGATTTGTTTTTCAAAATATATTTATATGGTATATATATATTATGTTTTAAGAAAAAGGTTTGCAAAAGTTTTTAATTCCCGGGACCCATTCGAGCAGAGAGTGCAACACTGCACCCTACAGCCAAGGGAGAGGTCCTTCCCTATCGAGCAGTGTTTGATCATTACGGGCTGAGAGGTTAAGTGTAAGAGACCATTTAGGGCTATTTACCTTATGGCTTATATCCTACTTAAGTCCATTATCCTTGGGCCTTCATAGCATGGCTGGAATCAATAGTCATTTAATGTAAATGTTGGGCCCATTAAGAACCCAAACCGATGGACTCAGGGGTTCACTGTGCTTGACAATGAATTCGACCAAGCCTTTTCATAGAGGCTAGGCTGAACCCATATGGGCTTATGTAGGGTCATTGTTGGGGTCCCACACCATACAAAGTGAACCAAATGGGCTAGCAACTTCCTAGGGATGTAAGCCACTTGATTTATGGGACTAAAGCACAGGATTAATAGGATTAATCAAGTAGCCATATGATATCTTAAGCAGTCATGTGACTTGGGAAAATATGGGTTTGGATAAGGGTATGGATCAGACATTAGGAGTGGTGATCTTTAAGGCTAAGAAAAGAGGAGGTCAAAATCTGCTTTAGATCACTTTGCTCTCAGATCTCTCTCTACTCTTGCCGCCCCAAAAACTCTAATTTGACCTCCAGTTCTTGAATTGATTTTGATCAGTTCTAACTTCTGATTTTTGCAAGAAAATATTAGAACCAATTTGTGCTCACCTCTCTTCTTCAATCCAAGGTATTGGATCATAGTTTTGCTGAAAACTGTGTTGCTGAATCGGCTTCAATTCAAGTTGCGCCATCTTCAGTGGAAGCTGGTTTTAGTACTCTCTTTGGGCGTGAACTACCACTTTGGAAGCTACACTTGTCGATTATGTATCAAGTATATTTCTCCATTTCTATTGGTTTCAAATCCGGTCCAGTTTCAGTGCAAGAACAATCCTAGAAAAAACAGCTTTTCTAAAACTGGTAATACGATTCTCGGAAGGGTAAAAGAAATTTTTTGAAATTTCGCCCAACCATTTAGCATGGTTCGGCCATCCATATGTTCCCCTTCCTTCAAATAATACTCAGCTTCGGCATTTGTGATGCAATTAAACTCTTCATACGTGAGGACATTTAATAAGATTTAACCTTTGCATGTGCAACACAATTTCACTTTCAACAATATTGAATTTCCTCAAATGCGATATACTTTAATCTTCGCGGTGAAATTCAATTCCTTAAATGGGATAGTCTTCAACTTTTTCATAGGCAATGAAATTTAACCTTTCCGCATATATCTACCTTTTTTTAAATATGTTGAAACCCTATTGCACCAATTGCACTGCAACCACAACCACACTAAGGGGCCTTGGTACACGGAGGCCAAAGTAGAAAATATTACAGAACCTGCATTTGCAAGACAGACAAGGGCTTAAGGGATTATTGGCATCACATTCATCCTACTAAGGCTTACTAGCGCTGCGCTCAATCAAACAAACCTATCAGCACTGCTATGTTGCTAAAATTATAGAAGGCTACAATCAACAGAAATTTAGGATACATTACACAAAAGTAAAAAACAAATATAATCTTTCATTACAAAATCTGAGTATGTTACATGGTATAAAGTTCATATACATTTCACATTGCATACCATTTTTCCTCATACGGACTATCTTTGCCAAACTCTGCTTCCGCACTTCTAAATCGAATAGCTTCTTCTGCTCCACCTCATATTGTGACACTATCTTCCGTTGACGGCCACACTCATCAAGGAGGGTGTTTAACTTTTCCATCGCCTTCAAAAGATTTGACTCAACCACTTTGAGGTGCCGGAAAACACCTCTCAGAGATTGAGCAGACAAAGACTGAGAGCCATTGAAACCAACTTTCCAAAGCACATGGGCCAGAAGAACAACCCGCTCCTCAATAAGACCCATCTGGAAACCCAAAGCCGATAAGGACTCACAAGTCCTCAAGCAATGCGCAAACCCAAAACACGTAAGCTCATTTGTGGATTGGTCCATAAAACAATTTATCATCGTTGTGATTGTATTCAATGATGTCCCTATAATTATTGGAGGGATATCACTTGACGGCAACCGGCCTTTCTGTATAATAAGAGCCACGGTATTTGCCACAGAACTTGATACAAAATCCTTCTTGTTTCTGCGAAGACCTTGGATAGAGACCAAATCCACAATGACAAAGCTGAGAGGAACAACTTCATGCTTCTCATAATACTCTTTAAGATCTTTTCACAACAATGCAAGTTCCTCGTCATGTGATAAAGCCTCAGGCGGTGATGCTACCTCAGAACCATGTCTGCTGCCGTAGTTTCATGACGCATGTCTGCTGCCGTAGTCTCATGCACTGGCTCAGGCAACATGATAGCTGGTCTCTATTCTTGTTCTCCCTCAGCAAACTACCCTGACCCAGGGACCGGCTCTTCAGGCAACTCAACCACTAACTAATCTTCTTGGGCAACCTCGGATTGATCCACTGGCTTACTGTGGGGCTGCTCCTGCAAATCCACAAGGGTTTCTTCTTCTTCTCGTGCAGTAGAGAAAGGCGTAGAGTCGCTGACACCAACCCTCTCAATCACCCTCGCATCCCCTAAGTCACTGGGACACTCCTTAGGTGCTCCTTGACCCTCAGCAGGGGGCTGTAAGGACTGTAAATCTTTCACCAATCGCCTGATAATAGGCGAGACTGGAACATCAGAGAGGTTGACATCGCAAACTCCCTACAATGAAACCAACAACAATGCAATTAGTATACGGAAGTAAAACAATTTGAAGAATCGAATAAATATCCACACTCTACTTACCTCTTTGCCCACAAGACCCTCAGATGGGACTTGTGGAGGTGTAGCTTCGGGTTGAGCATCACCAACCTCTACCCGCTACAATATAAATGATTGTAAATACAACACAAGTCAGTAGCAGAATAACAATAAACACAGTAAATCTAAATACATTACACGGTTGAAGAATCTCACCGAATCAACTTTCTTAGGCTCCCTCCTACATGGACGGGGAGCCATCTTCTTCAGTCGCCCTCCAGCGACTAGAACAGAGACAACTTTGGAAGAAGGAACCAATACTACAGACTATATCGATTCCGTATCAGCCACCTCACTTACCTCAGGAGTAGGAGTTGGAGGGTCCTATATGACTTTTTTAGGGCTTTCTAGTGGCGAATTTCTACATGGGTCCTCAGCCCGAGACGACACAACATCGGACTCAATTTCTTATCGCTCCACCGATATAGACGGGTCAAAATACCGAGGCACCCTCATTGACCTGGTTCTTTTGGTAGCAGGAGAAAGCTGTCTGCACCTATCTCCAGAGCATGACACTTACCCTTCCGAACAACGCCCAGAAACTCACGCTCTTCCGCAATTGCGGGTAGAGGGCTCGGTTGAGGAGGAGCCGGAGCCTGCCCCTGCTCAGCTGCATGACCCAAAGGGGGAGCCATGACGTGAGGAAGACAGGGGGTCACAGACATGAATAATTGGATATTTGGAACCCACTAAACAACGAACACATGTAGGACAGGGGTCACAAACATTAATTTATTATTTAAGGGCAAATTTCTTAAACTATCCTTATGGTTTAGCTAATTGATTAACTCTACCCTTATTGTTTACATATTATCTTATAATATCTCTAAATTTTTTGACAATTGTCTAAAACATCCCTTACAATTTTACATCACATTCCATCACATGTGCATCATGTCATTGATATATTTTCCAAAAAGTCCTAAAATACCTTTTTTGTCTAAGTCCACTCCATCTCCATCTATGTGTTCGTATCCCTCATTGGCGAAGATCACAGAACAACTTCATCTTGGGGTTGGTATCGAGCATCATCTCCCTCACAAGCAAAGATCCCTTCTTCGAATACAGCGTTACGAGAGGAATCGCTAGAGGTTGCAAGATGCCTCATGGCGTTAAGAGAGAGGAATCACTAGCAAAGATCCCTCACCATCTCTTGCCAACTTTCTTGACCATAAGACAGTCTTGACCTCGTTCAAAGATTGACATAGTTTCCATCTCCAGTATTGGTAAAATCCATGACAACTTCGTCGGTGCACACCAAATCAAGGGCGAACTTTGGCTTCAAAACTTTAATGAGATGGATTCGATCAATGTCTAGAGAACAAAACAGAAGGGAGGCTTTGGAACGTCCCCCTGATTATGCCATTCAAAATTACTTAATCCAGGCTAGACAAAGTAAAGAATGTGACCATCAGGGCGGAATTGAATTTGGGGTGGGGTGAGGCATCGATCCTCCCATTTCTGACTACCGAGGATCATCAACAAATGGTGCTTATGAAGGTAGGCCTCCTTGAAAATAATTCCAACTTCACTATAGTGGAAATTGATCGAGTAAATCATGGGGATTTAAGTCCTGTCCTACTCTATCTCTGAAAGAAGTGGTCTTCCCATTCAAAATATTAATTGGCTAGAAACCTCCAGTTTAGAAATGTATAGAGTGAGTTTATGGACTTCTCTTCAAACCAAAATAATAGACAGTCTTAATTCTTGAAGACCACGTAAGTAGGGGTGAGCATTATTCAGTTAAAATCAAATTACCGAACTAAAAATTTTGGTTTCGGTTTTTAGTTTTGGTTTTCAGATTTAGAAATTCGATTAACCGAAAAAACCGAATTAACTAAAATTTATTATATAATATATAATATATAATATGTTATATATTTATGTTCTAATATATTATATATAATGTATTCTAATGAAATTAAATTTCATAATATATATTATAAGTTATAATATATAATATTATATAAATATATATATATATATCAATTAAATTAAGTTTTTAAACAAAAACCAAACCGAAAATTTCAGTTTAGTTATTTCAATTTTATTGTAATTCAGTTTTCGGTTTGATTTTCATTTTTAGTTTTGGTTTTTTTTGTTCGGTTTTTAACCCAATAAACCGAATGCTCACCCCTACACGTAAGTGTTAATTTAGCATGCTCCATTTCTCCATCAGTTACAAAGGCCAAATAAAAAAGATGAATTAAAATATTTCTCCATCTTTTTGTCTGAATGCTTGCCAAGATTAGAGTTCGATGCAATAAATTTTAAGGGAAAACGATTTGGGCATTTAACTACAAAAAAAAGTTGAATCATTTAACTACAAACATAACTGCAAGCATATAGGATAATACTATTGAAGTTGCAACGAAAGGAATCTAGGTATCTCTGTCAAGATGCTCTCTCCCTCTCCAGTCAATAGGAGGCCATGTTTTGGTAGAGAATGGAATAGCAATCTAGGATCCATGCCTTCGCCCTTCCCTATTCAATTGGCTCACTTGCCACTTGGGCTGGGAATGAAGTCGCCACCCATCAGTTAAGAAATGGAGGTGATGGGACCTCCAAGAGTGGCATCAAAATCATTTTGCTAAATAGTGACTCCAAAGTCCAAGGCACTGGTCTAACCAGTTCGGGTAAGACATGGATGGGAAAGGGAGGAGTTAGGCACCCCTCTCCGGAGTTTGATAGGTGAGACCCACATGGTAGCTCAAAAACAAATAGGGATACCTATTCTATGGACTAAAGGAATAAAAAAAGAACAAGGAACAAAACATCATAAAAAAATTCATTGCAGGAAGAACCCATTAAGAGATAACAAAGCTATAAAGAAAACAATACAAGAGAAAAGCATAGGATGAACATTATAGAACCAAAGAAAAGAAATTAATGATAACCAGTAAGGGAAAAACTAAAAATAACCTATTTAAAACAAGCATGGCTAAAACCAAAGAAACTGACGATTAAGAACAAGAAGAAACAAACTAATTTTACAAAAATCTTTTGTAACAAACGAAGAAAATTTGGACTGGGGCTGAATCAGCCAAGTCACTCTCCTCCCAACTGCAGATATTGTAAAACCAACAGGCACATGAGAGCACGAATGAAACCAAACTAATGAGCAGAAATGAGCATTAAGCATTACCTAACTGAAATGTAGCCTGAATTTAGAATGTTGCAAGGGAAGATTTCGGCCTCGAGGATTCTCTTCGGATGACACGATGAAAATGAGGAGTGTGTATTCTCTTCGGATGACACGAATGAAACCACTGCTACAACCTGCAGTGAAGAAGACAAGAGGTGAACCGAGAGAGGGTGGGGTGAGAGAAAGGAGAAAAAGAAGGAGGAAAAGAAAAATAAGAGAGAGGGATTGGTGGAGAGAGACTTCAGTCGATCCGCCGCTATATGTCGAAGGGTGAGGGAGAGTGAATAGTAGTCGAATATCCCCTCCCTCTCTATTTTCCTTCGCTTAAGGTAAATTCAGTTAAAGGTTTGTTTTTATAAGGAAACTAAGGGTATTTTGGTAATTTTATAGGCTTTGGGGGTATTTTTATAATTTTGAAAAAAAAAGTTCAAACCAGGTTTAAGGGGTTAAACCGGGGTTCTGATTAAATGGCTAATATTTTGGGTTAAAATTGGAAGGTTGAGATGGGCCTAACTGTAAATGAGGTTCAGTGTGTGAGGGACAGTGAGATTGGCCGAAACAGAATCTTTTTGGATGTAAGGGTTAACGAGGGAAATTTTGGTTGACATTTTGTAGGGTTCGGTTTTTGGACATTCTAGGTTGATTGGCAGGGTCAGTTTGGCCCGACTGGGCCCGTATTAGGCAAATCTGGAAAGGATTCGATTCGGTTAATCTAGAGGTTTGAAATGGAATCTTTGTGTGACGAAGGGGAAAATAAAGGCAGTTTTGGGTGAAATTTCTCTAGGTGGGGTTTTTTGGGTAGTCTGAGATGATTGGTAAAATCAGATTAAGCCAATTGGGCCCGGATCGATCAGATTTGGAATCCAGTCAATCTAAAGCCTCAAAATATAATCTTTGTATGATCGAGGATAAATGAAGATATTTTGGGATGGAACTTCTCAGGGTAGGGTTTTTGGGTAGTTTAAGATGATTGGCAAAATCAGATTAAGCCAACAGAACCTAGATCGGGCAAACATGGAATCCGGTCAACCTAGAGCCTTGAAATGGAATCTTTGTGTAATCAAGGGTAAATGAAGGTGTTTTGGGTTGGAATTTCATATGTAGGGGGTTTTTTGGTATTTTGGGGTGACTAGAAAAGTTTGATTGGCTTAGACGTGTTTGGATCAAGTGGATATGGGTTATGGGTGTAAGAATGGTCGAAACAGAATATTTGATTGATGGGTGGGTAAACGAAGGAATCTTGAGTTCAAATTTCATGGATAGGTGTTTTGGGATGTCCGGGGTCTGATGTTTGTGTCTGATCTAATGGTTGAGGTGTAAGTGAGGATCGATCGGGGCCATCAGATAGGTACCGGGCAGGATTTGAGGACTTTTTGAGTGAAATTTAGGTTTTCTAGGTATGTGGGTGTTTTAGAGAGATCAGAGGTGTCTGATTGGGAGTTTGGGGTGAATTGGAGGTTCAGGCGGTAGACCGAGCAAAAATCGGGTGCTAACAGTTGGTCCTCTTTGTTGTAAGGTAGGAGACTACAAAACAACAAAGACTAAAAAGAAGCACGCAGGGATTTTTGTGAAGGGCAAGCTTGAAAGAAGGGTGAGACGATGAGAGAGGATTACGGTGAGGGAAGGCAAAGAAGAAGAGGAATTTCTGTGCTCCATCGTTTCATTATGTTCAGGCCATTTTATTCTTGGCAAAATAACCCTCCCTAGGTATCAAAAACCTTTGGAACTATGGTACATTTATCGTAAAAGAAAAACAATAAAAACAACTAATAATGTGAAAATTATTTATTTTGAAAAAGGACCCCTCCTAGGTATCAAAAACCTTACGGAATCAGGGTAAATCTGCGAAAACAAGATCTGTGATAAAACTACGAAAATTTCTTACGCTTAAGAAATTGTTAAAGCTGAATCTGGAATAAAACTACTAAAACTAAATCTAGGATAAAACTGCGAAAAACTGGAACAAAGTAAATCTATCACTAAGAAAAACATGTCAAACAAATCATTCATTAAGATAAAAGTTCAAAATTCTTGCAAAGCACCATCATAAAACACCAGCAAGCATTCTTTAGTTTCTTTTTTTAGAACATTTTGAAAGATTTTAATAACTTTTTTTTGACATGGCTTAATGTAAAATAAGTGTTTTAGGTATTATTCATCATTCATTTCATTCTTTCTTTTCTCTCTTTTTTTTCTTTTTTTTTGTTTTTTTCTTTTCTCTAATTTTTTATTATCATTTATACCATCTCTATTTATTCAATTGAAACTAGTGTTGGTCAAAGAAAGGAGATTTACAAACGGAATTTCTAATGCGGGTCAAGCCATAGAGGTTGACATGACCAATGGGATTTTTTGACGTGGGACAAACATAGAGGCTAACATAACCAACGGGAGACAGACGCGGGTCAAAGCATAGAGGCTGGCATAACAAATGGAATTTCTAATGCGAGTCAAAGCATAGAGGCTAACATGACCAACGGAATTTTCTGACGTAGGTCAAAGCATAGAGGCCGACATGACCAACGGAAGATAAACACGGGTCGAAGCATAGAGACTGACATGGGTCGAAGCATAGACGCTGACATGACCAACGAAATTTCTGACATGGGTCAAAGCATAGAGGCTGACATGACCAATGGAATTTCTAATGCTGGTCAAAGAATAGAGGCTAACATAACCAACGGAATTTCTGACGTGGGTTAAAGCATAGAGGCTGACGTGGGTCAAAGCATAGAGGCTGGCATAACAAATGGAATTTTTAATGCGAGTCAAAGCATAGAGGCTGACATGACCAACGGAATTTTCTGACGCAGGTCAAAGCATAGAGGCCGACATGACCAACGGAAGACAAACGCGGGTTGAAGCATAGAGACTGACGTGGGTCAAAGCATAGACGCTGACATGACCAACGAAATTTCTGACATGGGTCAAAGCATAGAGGCTGACATGACCAATGGAATTTCTAATGTAGGTCAAAGAATAGAGGCTAACATGACCAACGGAATTTCTGACGCAGGTTAAAGCATAGAGGCTGACATAACCAATGGAATTTCTGACGTGGGTCAAAGCATAGAGGTTGACATGACCAACGAAATTTTCTAACGCGGGTAAAAGCATAGAGGCTGAAATGACCAATGGAATTTCTGATGCGGGTCAAAGCATAAAGGTTGACATGATCAACAGAATTTCTGATGCAGGTCAAATCATAGAGGCTGACATGAACAATGGAATTTCTAACGCAGGTCAAATCATAGAGGCTGCCATGACCAACAAAATTTTTGACGCGGGTCAAATCATAGAGGCTGAAATGACCAACGGAATTTCTGATGCGGGTCAAAGCATAAGGCTGACATGACCAATGGAATTTCTAATGTGGGTCAAAGCATAGAGGTTGACATGACCAACAAGATTTCTGATACAGGTCAAAGCATAGAGGCTGACATGACTAACGGAATTTCTTATGCGGGTCAAAGCATAGAGGCTGACATGACTAACGGAAGTGACGACTATGAAGCTGATATTTCAATGGAGCAAGTGACGACTATGATCCTTCATCGCCGGCCAAATAGGTCTATCTAGTGCTAATTTGCCAATTTTTCAAAGATCGAGGAAGTCTTGCTTATTAGGACGAAACGCGGTCTAGGTTGCAGGTTAGAAATGACGGGTTAAAAATCCCAAAAACAATTACTCAGAGGCGTCAAATGCATGGATCACCTCTTGGGAAATTTGATTCAGGGTCTGCTCTCATCATCATTATTTTTTTCCTTTTTTTTATCAAGGCTTTTCTTCCTAGCCATATGGATGGAGATTGCTCTTCATATTCTTCATCAACATGAATCGTGCCTTCTTTCTGATCAGGGAGGAATTTATTTTGGGACAAAATGCAAATGGGTAGGGAAAATCAAAACTACATGTGGGTGTCATCATAAAAGTTCCCGTAATGATAAAATCACATTAACTGCCCCAGTTTCTCCTGACTACTTCTTGATTTTTCGTTTGTCAATTCACCTTTTGCATTGATCTTCCTTGATACCTGCCATGCTTTACTTGAGTATTTTATTATCAACAAAGCTACCGAAAGTTCTTTTTTTTTGTTTTTTGCTCTTGCACGTTTGCTCTAATCGCATTTTGCTTATTTTGACACCCATTCACTAGAAAGTGTTTATTGCAAAGAAAATGCTAATAGGAAGACTCAAAGGGCCAACTAGGGGATTTTACTACATATTATTAGGATTGAATACACAAGGTCAAGTAGGCGGCCAAGGATGGCCTCCCTTCATTTCATTATTGACTGCACGTTGCATATTGAAGAAGCATGTGTTAACTACTTCCTTTTTCTCTCTTTCTTTTGTTTTTTTTTTTTTGTTCTTTTTAGCCCTTTGATAATCCCTGAGGTACATTCTGTGGGTTTGGCTAGTTTGCCAAAAAAAATGTCTAAATGTATAAGCTCAACTGGTTAACTAGAGACTTTTGTGGATTCAAGGAGTCAATGAGGAAAGAGGAATGGTTGAGGATGGCCTCCGTTCTTTTTTTTTTATTAATCGATAGAGCACTAAGTTAGGAGGTGCCTTTATTCTATGCCAACTTAGGCAATATTCAAAGGGAATGTTCTATGCTTTGGCAATTGCAATTTATGCCCTACTTTGGACAAGGAGGATAGCTTTATTATGGATTGGGAGGTCAACAAGAAGTTCAACTATAGAGCTCTTGATCAACAACTAACTTTTCTCAAGCATGCTTTTGGGATTCTGAGAGAAGGAAAACCATGCCTTCTTTTGCGAGTAGACCTAAATGGACTAGTCACTGCCCTATAAGTAAGCATCTCAGGTGAGGGAGAGAGAAATAGGGGGAAAATATTTTATTTATGAAAGTGGTCGGACCCATGAGATGGGCTGCTCTATGTACCCCTTTGAAAGGGATCAGGCCGGACGTAGTTCAAAATGCCTTAGAATGGCAAAGAAGAAAGAATAACAAATTAGATGCAATAACAAAAGGAGTCTCTCAATGACTAGAGGCAGCGTAGAGAGCATTGACCCCTTATCTCAGATATTACATTCACATTCATGTAGTTGGCTTGATATTACAAATGATACTCAAAACTAACCAAGAGGACATCCAAAATATGCTGACAAAATGGAGGGCTTAATTTAAAGATGACTCTTGAGGCTCAGAAAATGCAATGAGACCTTGATCAATTATCTTCTGAATTACCATGTTGAGCTTATGGAAATTGTTAGTGTCATGCCCTGGGCTTCTATGATAGTCACAATAGGCATTCTCATTGTAATGCTTTGGTTTACGCACCAAGGGAGGTCTCTCTTCATGCAACTCTAGATATCCATCATTCAGCAAGGCAAGTAACAACTGAGAGTATGAACAAGGAAGTGGGGACAACTCCTTTTTCTATTTAGGGAGTTTGTTGCACCCTTGGGGTGCGCTTCTATTGATGTGATTGTGGACACATTGAAATAGGCACCCCAAAAGAAGGATTGGATGGAGTTGTGGCTACAAAGCTAGTTGGGTGGCCAGATATGGACTGTACTTCACTCCCTCCTTGATGCTTGGTTCCAAACTTCTTGGGCTTAGAGGTAGTTGCCCCTACTCCAACTATCAACGGGTTAATCCATCCATGCCTAAGAGATTCTTCAATTCTGACAGTTCCTTTCACCACTTCACTGAAGTCCTTGAGTGGTTGTACAACCAACAGAGTATGGTAGGGATCTTTCAAAGTCTTAACAAAAAGCCTAACCATTTCTTCCTTGGGCATGGGGTGTCACAGCTTGGAAATTTAACAATTCTCAGGGGATTTTCAGTTAACTTCAACCTACTTTTAAAACACGTTTGTCTTTTTTTTATCCGACAACTCTGACATCCTCAAGTTTGTGCCTTGCGTCGATATTCTTCCTTTCTCTCTCTATCTAAAGTGTCGTGGGACATGTGTCCTAGTTCTGCGGCGGGTATGTTACAACATTACTGTAATTGGCAATTATGATGTGTTTGACGACTTCTTTTTCTCTTTCTCAAGATTGGCTAACCACATTCTAGCATTCCCAATCAAGCTTTTCTGGAACATTTGGATCAAAAACTTCTCATTAGAGCCATATTGAAACATATCCCCGCAAAAGATTTTTAAGTGAGTTTGCGGACAACCTTTTCCATCATATTTCTCAAAATCGGGCATCTTGAATTTCTTGGGCAATTTGGCATCCAAGTACAAGCATAACTCCTTAAAATTCGTGATTCCCAGATTATGGACTCCTTTTACTTGCCTCATCTCTTCCTTCAACTTTTCTACATCATCCTTGAGGGGGGTTTGGAATAGGGGAGGTGGTGTAGTAAACTTGGGATTGTCCTCACCAAAAAGTGTTGGAGAGGGCTAAGCACAGGATTGCCCGGGAAACTGAAGGTTGGTTGACGTGGGGGTTGATAGTAAGATTGTTTAGTAAAGCTATGAGTTGGTTGGGATGAAGGCTGACACTAGGGGTGCTCTGTGAAGCTGAAAGCTGCTTGGGGTAGAGGTTGGTGTGATGAAGTAGTGAACACAAAAGGGGGACGTGTAGGTAATATTGGGTGTGGTGGATGTTGGGAATGAAGATGATGTGAAAGGTGGGAAAGTTGTTGATGTGCTCGAAGGTGTGAAGGCGGGAAAGGTTCCCAACACTGACGAGCGAGTGCATTGATTTGATGAAGAAGGAGGAAGCGGTACTAATTGGGTATGCTCTTTGCGAAAGGCCACAAACTGGGTTATTGCATCTTCTAATTGCTCCCGGAGTTTGAGGTAATCGGTATATGGAACCGAGGCTGGTATGTTTGGGTCAGCCGAAACAGAAAAACCTATAGATGAGGAGGCAGTTGTAGGATCATTCTTGACTAAGTCTTTTGCCATGACTCGAGAAGCCGATCAAGTTACTACATAAAGGATCAGAGATTTAAGATTCCCAATGTTGTCCTCCTATCAACATAACTTAGTTAGCAACTCCTTTCTTTATTTTGTTCTCATTTACTCTCTCTCTCTCTCTCTCTCTTTGAATTTTTTTATTATTTTTTTTGAAAATTTTGATTTTTTTTTTAATTTTAATTTTTATTCCCTTATGTTTCCCTTCTTTTTTTAATTTTTTTCTCTTTCCTTTCCTTTTTATCCCCTTTTCAATTCCCACTCTAAGGTGTCTTGTTCTTGTTTCTCTTCCTTTTCCTTATTCATTTTTCATCATTTTTATTATTTCTATTACTTTTGGACATATTTCATTTATGACTTTCTTACTATTTAATTATTAAACATTATTTATCCATTCTTTGTTTTTGGATTTTTAATTCTTGATTAACTTGAACTGATTTCTTTTCTCTTCTTTTCATTTCTTGTTTTTTTTACTTTTTTATTTATGTGTTTTTTTTCTTATTATTTTTTTATTCTTTTTATTTAATTTTTTTTCCGATTAATTTTGATCGATTTTTCACTTTTTACAAAAAAAAATATAGTTGATTCATTTGTTTTCTTTTTTTTTCTTTTTTCTTTTTTCTTTTTTTACTTATTCTTTAGATTCTTACTATTCTATTTCATATTTCTTTGTTTGTTATGAATTTTCACTATAGTTTTTTTAACATTTGATTTTTCATCATTTTTTAGTTTTTTAATATATTTGTGACATTATTAATATTTCTTAATTATTGAAAACAAATATACAGAATTTTTCTTACTTAAATTATTTTGTTGTTATTTATCATTTTATATTTTTTGAATCTTTATTTGATTTTATTTTTCTAATGGGAATTTTGAATGAATTTTTTTAATTTTTTTTAGTTTTTTAAATTTTTAAATTTTTATTTTTTATTACCCCACTTTTTTTCTTTTTTATTTCAATTTTGTTTTGAAGATTTTGAATTTTTTTGTTCATTTTTGTTTGTTTGTTTTTTTAGTTTTCTTTTATGTGTATTTGTGCTTACCTAAACCTTACAACCGATTTTAATTTCATTATTTTAACTTTCTTTGTTTTACCCTTTTCTCCTCTCTCTTTTTTCAAACTTTTTCCTTTTTTAACTTTCCGTTTGTGCTTTATTTTTTTGTTATTTATTCTCTTTTGTTCTTTTTATTTGTAATTATATATATATATATATATATATATATATATATATATATATATTGACTTTTTATTGATTATTATTATTATTATTGAGATTTTGATTGTTTTAAATAATTTAAGTTTTTCTTTTTTCTTTCTTTTTCTTTTTCTTTTCTTGTATTGAATCAAGTCCACCTTCTTTGTATTTTTTATTTTTTTAGTTTTTTTAGTTATATAATTTTTTACTTTTTAATGATTTTTTAATTATTCTTAATTTTGATTATTATATTTTTCTACTTTCTTATTTTTTCTTTTCTTTTTTTTAACAAAGGTCTTTATAATTTCTCCTTTTCCTTTTTTCACTTTTATTTTTTTTGGAATTTTGATTAATATATTTTTTTGCTTTGACTTTTATTTTTTCTCCCTTTTTTATTTTATTTTTTATGATTCATGATTATATATTTTTTTTTAATTTTTATTTGATTTTTAATTTTTTTTTGGATTTTGATTATTTTTAGTTTTTAAATTTTTTTATTTTCTTTGATATTCTTCTAAGTGTATTTATGCCAAAACTTCCCATCCTTTTTAATATTTTTTTTTTATTTTTCTTTTTCTTCTTTTATGCCCTTTCTTTTTAATTTTATCATTTTTAATTTTTTTATCTATATATTATCCTATTGTTCAATTTCTATTTTAGTTTCAGTGGACCTTGACATTTCATCTATTTTTTGTTTTATTTTTATAGTTTTTTATTTGATGTGGGCCCCACATGGGGTATGCAAGCAAAACAGGCTAGGTGGCTATCCTAAATGACTAGGCTGACACATGTGTGCTATGTGGGATGTGATGCATGAGGGGAGGGTTTGACACCTAGACTCAAGGCTCCAACAAGGCTGCTAGCCTTCAAACCTCCACCCATCGGATAAATGGGCTTCTCAGGTTGGTGGCTGGTTTGGGGGCTTTGGGTGCGACTGCAGGGAGTAGAGTCTATCGCGTCTTGACCATTTACTAACCCCTCTCCTAACAGGACATGGGAAGCTAAAACTAATGCACAATGGTGCGTGCAGAGTGTAAGTGAATATCATAAATAAAGCAATAATAGCTATCTAATGAACAATAAAGAATAAGCAATTATTATTCTAGTAAAAGTAAAATAGCCTAGAAATATGCATATATACAAGAAAAGGCCATCAAGCCAAATGGACCCATGTGGGCCCCACCTATGGTTTGAGAAACTCCCTAGTGGAGTCGCCAGTCCATGGGCGTCGAAAAACCAGCTCACTTGCCACTTGGGCTGGGAATGGAGTCGTCACCCATTAGTTAAGAAATGGGGGTGATGGGACCTCTGAGAATGGCATCAAAATCATTTTACTAAATAATGACTCCAAAATCCAAGGCACTGGTCTAACCAATCCGGGTAAGACTCGGATGGGAGAGGGAGGGGGTTAGGCACCCCTCTCCCGAGTCGATAGATGGGGCCCACATGGTAGCTCAAAAACAAATAGGAATAACTATTATATGGACTAAAGGAATAAAAAAAAAAGAACAAGGAACAAAACATCATAAAAAAATTCATTGCAAGAAGAACTCATTAAGAGATAATAAAGCTATAAAGAAAACAATACAAGAGAAAAGCATAGGATGAACATTATAGAACCAAAAAAAAAAGAAATTAATGATAACCAGTAAGGGAAAAACTGAAAACAGCCTATTCAATTAAAACAAACATGGCTAAAACCTAAGAAACTGACGATTAAGAATAAGAAGAAACAAACTGATTTTACAGAAATCTTTTGTAACAAATGAAGCAAATCTAGACTGGTACTGAGTGTTTCTGGGGCTGAATCAGCCAGGTCTCTCTCCGCCTAGCTGCAGATATAGTAAAACCAATAGGCACATGAGAGCACGAATTAAACCAAACAAATGAATAGAAATGAGCATTGAGCGTTACCTGACTGAAATGTAGCCTGAATTTAGAATGCTGCAAGGGAAGATTTCGGCCCCGAGGTTTCTCTTCAAATGACACAATGAAAATGAGGGAGTACGTATTCTGGCCTGAATTCAATCACTAGAACAGGGATGTTGTGGTTTATCTTCTAGCTTCAAACAAACATGGTGTTTGGTGCTTCCTGATCATGGTGTTTGGTGTGTTCTGCATGAGGTAATTGTTGTGTGATTTATGCATAGTTAATTCAGGCAAGTGTATCTTAGTCAAATGTGCGTATAATGATGAGAAAAGTGTCAATCCTACAGAGACTAGATCACAGTACCAAATCAATTTTAAACTAACCTAAGTTGAACTCGTGAATCAATTAAATGAATAAAAACTAAAAGAATTAATGCAAACCAAGAACTTAATAAAAACTGAATTGATGGATGAATGCAGCTAGGGTTTAGATTTCATTAAATCAAGGTTACATAATTACCTATTTAATCCAACTCAAGACCGAAATTACCCCAAGGTATATTAAAGGTATTTGCATTTGATGGTGGATTTCCCTAAATTAATTAATAAGCTTTCTCAAGTCATATTAATCCTTTATTAATCCAATTCTACTATCAAATTTCTAAGTGGCTGTCAAAAGGAAAAATAAGCATTAATTTCTTTGGAAACCTTTAATCGTAGAAGGGGATTTGACTCACTGAGCTTCCTTGATTCCCACACATGAGCTAATCATCTTTCGATATCATAGTCTATCATGCGATTTTTATTGCCTAGGGGTCTTAATTCATAACAATCCTTTGGTCAGTCATGCATGAATCATCAAATCATTAAAAGATTGGTCAATTCTTTTAAAGCATTAAGCATAGCAATAAAAATTTCTCATGCAAATAATAGAGGTTTTGAATTGAATTAAACAAATACCTATATAATCTAAAGATCAAAATCCATCTAAACCCTAGCTAAGAGAATTTAGCTAGACATCATTAAATTCAGCATACTCAAGAAAATTAAAGGGGAAACACAACAAGAACACATCAAAGAATGAATAGAATAACAAGAAAACTTTAGCCTTTGAAGGTAGAAGACAAGTGCAGCAACTAAGCCTTTCTCCCTCTTGAATTCGGATTCTTCATCTCATTCTCTGGCGTACTGAAATTGTTTCATCTTCTCTTATGATGTGCTGAGACTACTTCCTCTTCTCTTCTCTGCTGAATTCTCTCTAAGGATGTGCCTCTTTGCCTTGATTCTATGGTCCTTTTTATACTGCAGCCTCCCCTCAATTGCTTCTCAATATAGACTACTAATTTAACACAAATTAGGTCTCTTAGTCTTTATCTCAGTTGAATTCCTATCTCTTCTGCACTGTCAACTGCCATACCCGAAACTTGTAGCTCGAATAGCACTAGGTTGACGGCGAAATTAGGTTAAGTGACAAACATAAGAGTTTCAGCCCTATCTCTTATCTTTAATTATCCGTTTGAATCACCTCAATCCGAGTTGTAGACAGAAAGTTATGCCCAAAATACGGGAACTATAACAAAACAGGAAATTTCCCGATTTTTGTGCATACATATCAAATCCGATTTCAATGGATTCTCTCCTTCATGGCTACATCATGGAGCATCATTGCTGCATGGTCCTTCCTCTATGATTATGTTGATCAATTAAATCGAACTCCTCCTTAAAATTGCACAATTAAGCTCCAAATCATCTTGCAAGACAATTTCGTCATAATTAGTGCAATACCATGCTAATTCGAAAAACATTATTACCAAAAATTATCAAGTTAGAGGTATGAAAATAGGTACAAATATAGACTTATTAGTAATCATAGATTATGACAGTTGCACAAATCCTCCCAACTTTTGGGGTTCGCCGGACTCTGGATGAGGTTTGCGAAACAAGTGAGGTCGCGGTTCACTACAGATGAATATGCGATATCCCTCCCAAAAACAGAGGAGAGAGAACTGACTGTGTTGAAGATGATGAAACTCTCTTTGGATTTCACAGAATGAGGAGAGGGGTTAATGAGGGAAGCTGGCACGGAGAGAAACGGGAGAACCCAAGAGTGGAAGAAATCTGAGAGAAGTCGAACTCTGGTCACCGTCTCAGAGATGGGGATGATGAACAGTAAGCTTCAGGGGATTGGAAGAAGAAGAATGTTGCCGCTCAGTTTCGCCGCCACTGCTCTGGTTCGGACGGAAAAGAGCCCAAATCTACCGCTACTACAACCTGCAACGGTGATGACAAGATGTGAACCGAAAGAAGGTGGGGTGAGAGAAAGGAAAGAAAGAAGAAGGGGGAGGAGAAGGAGAAGAAAATAAGAAAGAGAGATCGGTGGAGAGAAACTTCCGTCGATCCGCCACTGTCTCTCAAAGGGTGAGAGAGAGTGAATAGTAGCCGAATATACCTCCTTCTCTGTTTTCCTTCGTTTAGGGTAAATTCAGTTTAAGGTTTGTTTTTATGAGGAGATCGAGGTATTTTAGTAATTTTAGAGGCTTTGGGGGTATTTTTATAATTTTGAAAAAAGGGTCAAACTGGGCTTAAGGAGTTAAACCGGGGTTCTAATTGAATGGCTAAGATTTTGGGTCAAAATTTGAAGGTTGAGATGGGTCTGACTATAGATGGGGTTCTATGTGTGAAGGTCAATGAGATTGACCAAAATGGAATCTTTTTGGATGGAAAGGTTAACGAGGGAAATTTTCGCTGAAATTTTGTAAGGTAGGGTTTTCGGACATTCTGGGTTGATTGGCGGGGTCACTTTAACCCGACTGGGCCCGTATTGGGCAGATCTAGAAAGGATTTGATTCGGTTAATTTAGGGGCTCGAAATGAAATCTTTGTATGATGAAGGGGAAAATAAAGGCAGTTTTGGGTGAAATTTCTCCAGGTGGGGTTTTTGGGTAGTCTGAGATGACTGGTAAAATCAGATTGAGCCAATTGGGCCGGGGCCGATTAGATTTGGAATCCAGTCAATCTAGAGCCTCAAAATAGAATCTTTGTATGATCGAGGGTAAATGAAGGTATTTTGGGATGGAATTTCTCAGGGCAGGGATTTTGTGTAGTCTAAGATGATTGGTAAAATCAGATGGAGCCAACTGGGCCCGGATCGGGCAGACATGGAATCCGGTCAACCTGGAGCCTCAAAATGAAATCTTTGTGTGATCGAGGGTAAATGAATGTGTTTTGGGTTGGAATTTCATATGTAGGGGTTTCTTGGTATTCTGGGGTGATTGAAAAAGTTTGATTGGCTTAGATGTGTTTAGATCAAGTGAATATGGGTTGTGGGTGTGAGAATGGTCGAAACAAAATCTTTGTTTGATGGGCGGGTGAACGAAGGAATCTTGAGTTCAAATTTCATGGATAGGTGTTTTAAGATGGCCCGGGTCTAATGTTTGTTTCTGATTTAATGGTTGAGGTGTAAGTGAGGGTAACGGGGCCATCGGATAGGTACCGGGCAGGTTTAACGGTGGATCTGAGGGCTCTTGGAGTGAAATTTGGGTTTTTTGGGTTTTTGGGTGTTTCAGAGACATCAAAAGTGTCAGATCGGGAGTTGGGGTGAATTGGAGGTTTAAGCGGCAGACCGAGCAAAAATCAGGTGTTGACATCTAGAAAAATAAATTAGTAAAGGGTAAGGTTGAAACTTTAACTTATGTATGATAATGCATTAATGCTGATAAGACTTCATTGTCTTTATTACTAAAAGTCAAGAGTAATGAGGTATTTGCACTTTTTTTTTCTCAAAACTATAGGGGAAACCTTTGTTAGGGTCAAAATACAAAAGGTGGTATATAGAATTATTTTAAGAGGATTTTTTTATAATTTTACCTAGAAATAATACAAAAATAATAATAAGTTAATAAAATTTAATAATTTCTTTTAAAAATTAATAAAAATTAGCATAAAGAGACAAAAAATAATACAAATTTATCTAGAATAGGAAATTTGTCGCTCTTACTAAAACATTGTGATTGGAAAAACTAGACATAACCCTAAAAATTTATACTTAGATTGAACTTAGATGGACACCACTTAACATAGAAACAACAAACAACAGAAGCAAAAACAACAAACAACCAAACTAAACTAAACAAAATTAAAACCAGAAACTATCTCCAATGAAGCGGCGTCAAAAAGATTTAGAGGACATAAAGAGCTGGACTTGAAAGATTGATAGAGACTAAGCTTTGCTGCAGCATGAGCTACACCATTTGAATTTCTTGGATAGAACTGGAACCTAAAGTTTTTTGAAATGGCTAAGGCTTCGATGCCCCTGCAACAAAATAAAATCTTTGGATCTATGCAGTCCTCTTGACCGGTTAAAGATTTAACAAGATTCACACAATCAAATTCAAACAAAATATTAAACTTTACCAACTGATCTACAAATTTAACCACTTCAAAAAGAGCTTTTGCTTCGGCTACTAACGGGCTAGAGGCTTTATAAGGACCGAAACCAACACCCTTGCATATACCCCTATGATCTCTCAAAATAAAGCCAAAGGAGGCTTGACCTATAGGAAGAAAACCAGCATCCACATTCATTTTTAACTCCCCATGGATCGGAGGGACCCAGAAAATATTTTCAAAATCTGGATTAGCTTTAGAAGAGTTTTTCGATTTCTGCTACCAAAGATGAAATCTCTCCACTATTGACATGTAAATAGAAGAAATAATAACCATGGGGTTTAATTTTTAATTATCAAAACAAAAGCAGCTTCTATCTTTTCAGATACCCCGAAGAACAATGGAAATATTTGTTAACAAGTCCATTCGTGAACCTTTTAACAGACAACTAAGATTCATAAACCAGTCCTTAAATGATGGAAATGGGTTATAGATTCAGGGTTAATGCCACACCCTGACCCCAACCAATTGTTATAGAGGTCTAAGTCAGTCAAACCTCTTTAACGCATGTTACTTTTCATAGTTAACCCATTGATACTACAGCTCCACAAGAAGTGTCTTAATTTTGGTTCAATTAGTAGTTTCCAAATCTATTTCCAGTAGGCTTTGGAGGAGCCCAATTCATCAAGAGGAGTAGACCTTTCATCCTACAGATTCTTGGCAATGAAGTAGGCAGGTTTTATAGAGAAGATTCCATTCTTATTTCCAACCCACACTAATTTGTCCTCCCACAAATTGGTTGGGAGGTCAACCTCCAATATTTTGGCAACAACTAGGGAAAAAAGGAGAAAATGTTCTCACTATTCCAACTCCTACTCTCATGATTAATTAAATAAGCCAACACCAAATTTGTAGACTCCTCTTGCCTAGGTCTCATTAATTTGAATCCTTCCAATCCTGGGATCTATGGGTCATCCTATATTCTAACCTCAGCCCCAATGCCAATCTTCTAGCAAATGCCCTTCTCCAAAACCTTTATGCCTTCCAAGATACTTCTCCACCCCCAAGAAGGTCTACTTCTAAGATTTTCATGGAGAAAAGCAGTGTTTGGATAGTATTTAGCCTTTAGGACTCTTGTCTAGAAACTCTTAGAATCAAAGCAAAATCTCCATGCTATTTTTGCTAGCAAGGCCCAATTGAAGGAGCTAGGGTCTCAAAACCCCAAACCCCCATCAAATTTATTCTTACACACTTGGCTCCAATTAACCAACCTAACCCTCCTCTTGTCCTCACTATCACCTCATCAAAACTTCTTTTGATTGCTTTCAATGGACTTATAAATTTTCTTTGGTAAGAGAAAACAAGACATATAATAAGCTAGCATTGTTGTGATGACTAACTTTAGCATAACCTCCTGTCCATCCTGTGACAGAAGGAAACCCCTCCATCAATGGGATCTATTATCCACCCTGTCATCTAGGTAATTAAAGGTCTACAGTTTTTTGCTACCAACAAGAGGATGGGCTCCCAGATAAATAAAGGGATTGTCAACTTTTTTGATATTCAAACAGTTTGAGACTAATTTTTTCAATTTTGGGTGTAAATTTTGACTGAAAAAGACTTTATATTGTTGATAGTTCACCTGTTGGCTTGAGGCTCTTTCAAAGAGAGAGATGGCCTCCAACAAGGCACTTGCTTCTTTGAGGTTTGACCTAGAGAAAAATATAGTTGTCATCTACAAAAAAACATATGAGAAATTTTTTAGGCCAACTTACAAACTTTAATTCTGGATACCTCATTATCGTTAACTTTATTTTTGAGGATAGAGGAGAAAACTTCAAAGCACAATAAGGACATATAGGGAGAAAGGGGATCTTCTTGTGCAAGGCCTCACTGGAGATGGAATTTCTTTGTCAGGTTCCCACAAATCAAAATTTGGTAAGAGATTGTGGAGACACATTCCATTACCCAAGAAACCCAAATTCTTCCAAACCCCATATTTTCCATTGTTAATTTTAGAAAATCCCACTCTATTATATCATAAGCCTTACTCATGTTCAACTTGACAACCATGAAACCACTTCTTGCCTTAGTGTGAGTCATGTAATGCATGCCTTCATGGGCTATGAGGATATTATCTGATATGACCCTTCCTGGAATAAAAGCACTTTTATTTTCTAAAATGACTTCATTCAACACATTGGCTAAAATTTTTGCCATTACTTTTTAAGTTGTATTACACAAGCTAATAGGTCTCAAATGGGAAGCATTTTTGGCATTAGGACTATAAAGGTAGAATTTAAGTTTTTATTGAGATTACATGTATTAAAGAAATATTCATTTCCTCTTTGACAAATCCTCCTTATTCACATCCCAGAAAGTTTGGAAAAAGAAATTAGGAAAGCCATTTGGACCTGGGGCTTACTTGGGAGCCATTTGGAAGAGGGCTTCCTTTATCTCTTCTTCAGTGATACATTTTTACAACTCTTCATTTTTTTTCCTCATTAATAAGTAGCTTAAGTCCTTGTAAACTCAAAATCAATATCTGAGGGTAGGGAAGAAACAAAAATCTTCTAGAACCAGACCTTCCTTCCATTCCACCCTTAAGCTTTAGGATCTGTTCTTTGATTTCCTTATGAAAAAATATTGTATTTCTATCCCCATACTTCAACCAATTCACCCTAAATATTTGGGCCTAGAGAATTTCCTCTAACTTAAGCCACATATCCATCTTCTTTTCCAAATTCAGCACCTTCTGATTGTTATAATTTGAACCCCTTTTTGCTTGTTTTGTAGTTAGTTGCCCTCTTGTTTTTTTCAATCCCCTGCTAAACATTCCTAGAATCATGTTTGTCTCATTTCTTCAGGGTTTTACATAGTTTAGCACACTTCTTAGTAATTGAGCTATTGACTTGGTTTAGCTATTTATCTATCCATGCCTCCTTTATAACTTTCTTACATTTTTCATGGATCAACCACATTTCTTCATGCAGGAAACTATGGATCCCACATTGAGAGTATTTGTGTGACACCCTGAGATGTACTTAGATTTAATTGATTAGGATCAACTTTCCTAGTAGGATAAGAATAAGTTTTATTCTATCTTATCTAGGACTAGTTATTCTATCTTATTTAGGATTAGTTATAAAATCTTATCTAGGATTAGTTTTATTTTAATCGTATCTTTTTATTGCCATGTAAGCATTAAACTTCTTTACAATTAGAAAACCATGTATATAAATTAAGGAGTGGGGCGGCTGTTTTAAGCACTCCAACCATTCTCTTCTTTCAAAGCTTCTCCCATGAGTGCTTCTTTTCTATCTCTCTTCTTCTCTTCTTCTCCTTTTCTCCTTCTCTTTTATTTTTTGTTCAAAACTAAAGAGTCTCTGTAGTCTTGTACGACTACTTGGTATCAGAGCCAAATTTAGGGCTTCTCAGGTAAGTTTGATCCAGCCGACCACATGAGAACCACCTAGAGATGGAAGAATAGAGAAAGCTCCCTTCAGCTGATTCTTGGAGGTTATCTATAGCAAGAGAAGAGGATCAAGTCATTTCTTGATCAAGACTAGAGGTGGTGATCAAAGTTTCAAAAGAATTCTGGTTCAAGATCATTTCCACTATTCAAGACTGAAGTTGATTATCAAGATCAGAGTTTCTTAGATTTTTTGGTAAGTTTTCAAGCCTTACCAGAAATCGGCAACAAGGGTCTCTTGATATAAAAGGTACAGTTAAGAAAAAAACCCTTCCTTTCTGCATTTTTTAGGGTTTAAGAAAAAACCTTCAAGTTTTAGGGTTGTTATTGCTTCAGGGAGGTAATTAGATTTGTCTCCTCTCCCTTTATTTTTCTTTGCTCTTTGGAAGATTCAGTAGTTCCTTTTAACAGGACTGATACGGTTCAGTCTCAATAGGCCAACTGTCACAAAATTAGGGTTTTTGAATCAGAACCCTCCTGTTATCTGCTACAGACCCAGTAGGCCGAATGGTACAGTAATTAGGAAGCATTCTAATGAAGTTTGAAAGCCAAGGGGAGGGTGTTTTTAGGGCTGGTTCAGGCAGCATGGTTGAAAACACCTTCCAGATTACTACTCTAAAGTTTGATGGTTCAAACTACTTAGAGTGGGCCCAATCAGCCATTATGGCCATTGGAGAAAGAGGAAAGCTGAACTATTTGTTGGGCGATGTGAAGGAACCAACCAAGGAGGATCTCACTTATGCTAAGTGGATTCAGGAAAATTATTTGGTGATGATATGGTAGTGCAACTCTATGCAGCCACACATCAGCCAAAATTACTTATGGGCAAAAACAACTAAAGAAATTTGAGATGCAGTTTAAGAAACCTACTCTTAGCCCCTTAATGTTGATAGGGCTTATGAGCTGAAATGTGAAGTCAAAAATCTCAAACAAGGAGAGAAACATGTCTTTGTTTATTTCTCAACCCTAAAATCCCTGTGGCATGAGATTGACTACCTTGAGACAATTGAATGGGAGAGTCAAAAGGTTGCACAAACTTACAGAAAACAGATTGAAACTAACAGAGTATTTGAGTTCTTGGTTGGTCTAAATTCTAAATATGATATTGTAAGACAACAACTATTGACAAGAGAAAGTGCGACTCTATCTCAAGGCTATTCCCTAGTGCATAGTGAAGAGACTAGGAGAAAGGTCATGTTACAGCAGCAGCCTTTTGAATTTGCCTTGGCAGCAGTTAAACCCAAGCTAGGGGGAGATAAGGAAAGGAATATAAAGAAAGAGGCTAAAAAGAACCTAGTTTGTGAACATTGCAAGAAACCTAAACACACCAAAGACACCTGTTGGAAGTTGCATCCACATCTAGTTCTAGCAAAACTTGGAAACAAAATGGGTAATGCCAATATGGCTGTCAACACTGATAGTGCAGCTTCAATGGCTTCAAGAGGTACCACTCTTGATACCCTAGCTGCAGTCCGAACTACTCTGACACAATTAGAAAGTGAAGTCAGTAATTCAGTATCATCTCCTCAGCCATTATCAGTTCCTTCAACCTCATCTTTTGCTCAATCAGGTAATCGGGCCTCAGCTTATCATGCTTCAGCTCCAAGTAATACAGAACATTCTTGGATAATAGATTCAGGAGCATCTGATCATATGACTAACTTGCCTTTACTATTCTCTACCTATCATTTATCTTTTGTTAAAGACAAAGTGTCCATTGCTGATGGATCTCTTGTTCCTGTTTTTGGCAAAGGAGACATCAAGTTGTCTGATGCAATTTCCCTATCCTCTGTCCTACATGTTCCCAAGCTTAATACTAACTTGCTCTCAATTAGTAGCATTACAAAAGGGCAGAATTGTTCAATAACCTTTTTTTTCCTGATTGATGTGTTTTTCAGGATCTGGAAACAATGAAGGTGATTGGGACTGGCCGTGAGACAAATGGAATCTACCTACTTAGAGGAATTGCTCATCAGGAAGATAGTGAAACTAAGAAATCCTTTGTTTCTTAGTTTGTTGATTAGGTGATGCTTTGGTATAATAGATTGGGCCATTTATCCTTTTAGGCTTTGAAAAGTTTGTTTCTTAGTATATTTGAATCTGTCCAGATGACTAGTTTGAAATGTGAAAGTTGTGAACTTGCAAAACATTGCAGGACTACCAATTCATTAAATAATAACAGAAGCAATATTCCTTTTGAAATTGTGCATACTGATGTTTGGGGACCCTATCATACCGCTGCCATGGGGGGTACAGGTATTTCTTATTATTTGTTGATGATTACACTTGATTTTCTTGGGTTTACCTTATGCGTTCTCGAGATGAGGTTCCAACATTAACTCAGATCTTTCATTAAATGATTTTAACCCAATATGGGGTCAAAATTAAAATTTTTAGATCAGATAATGCAAAAGAATATTTTGCAAACCCATTAGCCTCCTACATGCTTGATCATGCGATTATCCATCAGAGTACCTACCCTTATACATCACAGCAGAATGAGGTTGCTGAAAGAAAGAATAGACACATATTGGAGGTAGCCAGAGGCATTATGTTTACCTCAAATGTGCCTATACGTTTCTAGGGGGATGCTGTTTCTTACAGTTGTTTATCTCATCAATCGAATTCCCTTACGGGTTCTTGACATGAAAACTCCATTTACCCTTTTATACCCTGATAAAGAATTATTTACCATTCCCCTCAAAACCTTTGGGTGCACTTGTTTCGTTCAAATCCTAGGCCCTCATCGTTCCAAATTTGATCCCAAGGCCTCCAAWTGTATTTTCCTTGGTTATGCCCAAACTCAAAAGGGATATTGTTGTTATGAACCGATTTCTGGAAAAAGATTTGTCTCAATAGATGTCACCTTCTTTGGGGATAAACCCTATTATCCAGGGTTTCTCTTTAGGGGGAGAATAGTGAAGCCGGGAGTAGCTCATCGGAAGTTCCTTTTCTAATCCCATTAAGTGAAGAAGGATGTAATGGGGAAGGATGTCAAAGGTGCAAGGATGTGAAAGTCTATCACAAACAATGGAGACAGGTCAATTTTGGACATCAACAATGCAGGCCAGTCCCAATCCCCACTACAGATCTAGATCCCAGTACCACAGTAGCCCCAGTTCCTTTTACAGATCTAGATCCCAGTGCCACAGTAGCCCCATGTTCCTTCTACAGATCTAGATCCAGGTACCATAGATACTACAGATGGGAGACATTCAACCATGGAGCCTTAACCTTCATTCAGTGATCTTGATCTCCCCATAGCAGTCCGTAAAGGCAAACGCCGTTGCACCACAACTCACTGCATTTCTCAATTCCTATCCTATGATCATTTGTCTCCCTCCTACAAGTATTTTCTTGCATCCATTGTTGATATTCCCATTTCCAGAACAATACAAGAAACATTGGAAGTACTAGAATGGAAAGATGTAATAAAAGTAGAAATGAATGCCCTCATCAGAAACAATACCTGGGAGATAGTTAATCAACCTAAAGGAAAGAAACCAGTTGGATATAGATGGGTATTCACTGTGAAACATAATGTTGATGGTTCTGTTGAAAGGTATAAGGCCCGATTAGTTGCAAAATGATTTACTCAGACATATGGTATTGACTACTTAGAAACTTTTGCACCAGTAGCAAAGATGACCACTATCAGAGTATTATTATCTATTGCAGCTAGTTACTCTTGGCCGTTGTATCAGATGGATGTTAAAAATGCCTTTTTCAATGGAGACTTGCAGGAAGAAGTTTACATGCACTTGCCTCCAGGATTTTATGGTACGAAGACAGGAAATGTTTGTCGGTTGAACAAAGCTCTATATGGACTAAAACAGTCCCCCGACCTAGTAGAACACTGGACTCCTTGGTTATATAAGCTATCAGAACATTTAGTATTCTAAACCAAATATCCATTGTGTTCATTTGAACCTCCGAAATCAGTGCCTCGTCAGTATGTGCTTTGAGAAGAAGGGGCTAATCTTTAATCGTTCAGGGCTCCTCCCTTATAACATTCCTTCGTCCTTCTCCCTCGAAAAAGATATCCAAAGCAGGTCATCGTTCGATCTTTCGATCTTCATATTACCCTTTATCCACCACCACATATTTTTGATTTGGTCCATCACTCTAGTGACATTTAGAGGCTTATAAGATAAAACCTTTGCTTAGAGGCCAGCTTTTCCATTAGAGCTTCACGTTAAAATCTTCATTGTTTCCCATGTGTTCTCCTCCCCTCTCATTTCCATAGCTTTTGCCTTTCAGAAAGGCCTACCGTTAGACACCAGGAAAAGTCTTAAGTTCCAAAACTCAAGCACTCTCTTTCCCTTAACTCTAAGCTCACCCCCTTTCAATTTTGCTTATGAAAAGCTAATTTAACATGACTCTATTGACACATGAAAAACCAATATCTAGGGCTGGCAATTTTAACTTGAAACTAACCCACCTATACTCATTAGGGGTGTTCAAATTTGGTTGATAAACCGAAAACCGAACTGTACTAAACCGAATAAGCTAATTCAGTTCAATTAATTCGACTATCGGTTTGGTTCGGTTTAGTATTTTTTTTTTAAATTGGTTTCGGTTTCAGTTCGTTTTGATTGGAATTTTCAATCGAGCGAACTGAAAACCAAATTAATATTGTTATTTAGTTAAGTATATTAAACATTAATGTTTTTATTTAATACTTTATGCTAATTAATTATTATATTTTCCAATGAACAATTAATAATAATTAATTAAAACCTAGACTCATTATTAATTGTTTATTAGTCATTAATTTTTCATTAATCATTAATTACTTTTGAAAATAGCCAATTCATTAATTTCAGCCTATTTTAGCTTTTTATTAATAATAGTTAATAATTAGTTAAATTAAAATTATTGGGTTTTGGGGCCATTTTAACTTTTCATTAATAACACTTATTAAATGCTTGCCTTTTATGTGGAACCTAGGTCCAACCAAACCAAAAACCAAATTGAATTCAATTAGGGTCAGTTCGGTTCTAAAATATAATTTGATTTGATTTGATTAAGGGAAATGGTAAAACTGAATAATCAGTTAGGTCCTCGATTGGAACTGAACCAAACCGAACCAAATGATTGTACACCCCTAATACTCACCCATTCTAATAGGAGTTCGGATCTCCTGTCCACCAGAACTTTGCCCATGTTTATCGCAGCCACACAGGTAGGCGTGGGCAGGAGATCCGGAATCTTCCAGTGGCTCATATGGGTCAAATGATCCATTAGGGTCAGGGTGGATTGTGTGAGGGTGGACGAGAGGCCAGAGCCTAGAGGGTCGGTCCAGACTCGAGAGAGAACACCGCAAGCCAGAACAGAGAACAGAGATCTCTCTTTTTTTTCTCAGTTCTCTGTTCTACCATTGAAGCTGTTAGGGTCGAAAGCTATTAGGGCTTGGAATCTGTTCCACCATTGAAGATTAAGTCATAAATCTCTTCTCTCAGTTCTCTGTTCCACCGGTCACTATATCGAGGGCAGGGTTGAAGGCTCTTAGGGTTTCAACGCCGCTGTTTCGCCATTGAAGTTGTTAGGCTCGAAGTTTTTTCTTAGTTCTCTCTGTTCCGCCATTGAAGCAAGTTTATTCTCTTAACTTTAATGCATCTGTTTCTCGCCGTGCCACTGTTTTCATCGCCGCTGTTTCTCAGAGTTCTCAAGTCGGGTATAGATCGGAGCTTTGGATAGGTAATTCTTTTGACATTGTTCGTCTTCTTTAATCTCATAGTTGTTATATAGTGATCGGCATACTGAAGTAGAAAGTCAAAATGGAGTAATCTTCTTTAATCTCAAACCGCTGTTTCTTAGTGTACGGTTTCTAGTTTCTACCTAGCATTTGATTTCAGATTGAAGAACATAAAATTTCTATTTATATTCACTTAACTTAGACATTGTGACTGAGTATTGATCTGTAATCATCCTGTTCTGTCAATGATTTGTAATCATCCTGTTCTGTTACATATCAACTCAAATCTGTTGCTTTTGTTTATAAAGAGGAAGGAAAAAATATCATGGTGTTCAAAGATTATGTAACACTGACAAATTTTTTTTGATGAATGGTAACACTGACAAATTTTAGAATGCTACTATGAAAAAAGTATGTAATCATTGTAAGAGCTACAAAGATTGTTAGAACTGAATGTGAAGATTGGTGATAGTTGTGAGTACCAGTACCACCCCATTTCCCCTTTTCAAAGATTCCTTTCCTAGAGTCCAGAACATTTCTCAGACTCAGCCTGTCATCAACAGTTGTGCTAGTAATGACACTCTACAACAATTTGTCTTTATTATTTGGATGGGTGTGCTAGAGAATATGGTAGCTAAAATACATTTATGTTTTTCTTTTGATAAGTAATAAAATACATTTGTGTTGCCCCTATGGTTACATCATATAATGCCTTCATATTGCACTCTCCTAATTCTGGTTTAATCAAGAAATCTCTTAAGCAAGGTGGGAATTCTTTGTCAAGTTTTGTTGCTCAATGGGAATGTTGGCCTGGACATTCAGATAGCACTTGACTATGGAACTGTCAAGGATGGCTCAGAAGTCCTCCTTGTTGGACCACAGTTTTATTTGCTGCACATAGCATCACACCAATATGATGAAGCAATCTCATAAACAAAATGGTGTTGTTACGGATGTATCTGAGACATGCCTTTTATTTGATTTTGCAACTTCAATTGTTACTAACAATTGAAATATAGACATTTGAGTGAAGATCAAACTCCTTTGAATCTCCTTAATGTTGCAAAAATTTCTGAATGAATGATTATGCTCTTCGTTGGTATGATAGAAGAAGAGAATTATGGGTTGTAGAAGCTTCAACCAGAGGAAAAGAGCCTTGGTGACTCAAAGATAGTGATTGAATCGAAGCTATAGCTGGGAGATGGAGAAGAGAAGTTGACATCGGAGCTAAGGAGTTCTACTTTGAAGAAGGCAAAAACAAAGGTAAGTGGACTTTAAAGATCAGAGAAGAAAAAAGGGCCACAATTTTTGTAGTTGCGGACGGCTTTCGCCCTGAAAAAACTGGGCTGGAAGAATGCAATGAGCATAGATGGGAGAAGTTTTGAAGCAGAGATGAGAAGAAACATGAAAGGTTGGTTTGTAGTGATCATGGAAAGATTCAGTGATAATAGAAAACAGATGTTGTGTGTGCCAGAGGGTAGAAAGAGGATAGGGTGGAGATTGTTTTCAGGCTTATTATTGAATATGGAAGAAAGACAAAGACCAAAGCAATGCATTGGCACAGAGGATGGTGATAAGCATAATCACAAGTAGAACATGAAGGAAGGGAAAACAGAAAAAGGAGTTCCACAAGCCATAGCATGCAGTGATACCAGAAGTCGAAGGTTGTCTTTTGGTACAGATAAAGGAGCCTGGGAGAAGAATGTGATCTTAACTTTAGGCAAAAAATCACAGACTGGGGAAGAATAGCGGAGATGGTTGCAGAGAGATTTAATTTTAAAAGATTCTGTGAACATTAAACCCTTTGACGATTTGAAGGCTGTTTTAGGTGGAATTAGAAAAGAAGTTGTATTTAACATTACTGAATCAGTGGAATCTCCTGACAGTAGGGTAAAGGTGGAGAACTAGTATTTGTCTTGTAATCAGATTCTTACCTCTGAAGAAAATATTGAGCTTCAATTTGTGGGACTTCCGTTTAATCTCTGGAGGGAGGAGTTCCTTGAAAAATTGGTTCAAACTATAGGTGGTGTTCTGGTTACTTATAATCTGCAAGACCTTCATGCTGCGAGAGCTAGAATCAAGGGCCTAAAACCTGAAGAAATTCCTAGATGCTTGAACCTTTTCACTGATGGCCTTTGGCTGAAGGTCTGGGTTCTATTGGAAGTTGAAACGTCTCTTTAGTTGAAATTTTCTAAGGTTGAAGATGACGATTGCTTTGAAGGATGGATCACACGTGGAAACCAAGGGTCGAAAGCTGGTGGACAATCTCAGAAGGATACCAAATAGGCTCACGTGGGTCAGACAGAAAGGCGTTGGATAATAAAGAATTTAATTCAAAATTACTTCAAATTGGTGAGTGAGGTTCAGGCGAAAAAACTTATGCGGAGGCTATTAAGGGTGGTGCCATGTCACCTAAAAGAATGGGCGATTGCTTTGAAGGATGGATCACACGTGGAAACCAAGGGTCGAAAGCTGGTGGACAATCTCAGAAGGATACCAAATAGGCTCACGTGGGTCAGACAGAAAGGCGTTGGATAATAAAGAATTTAATTCAAAATTACTTCAAATTGGTGAGTGAGGTTCAGGCGAAAAAACTTATGCGGAGGCTATTAAGGGTGGTGCCATGTCACCTAAAAGAATGGGCCCACAAGATGCTTTTAAGATAAGTCAGAGATGGACTGGACCAGATCGAGAGGCTGAGCCGTTCTTAGGATTTGGTTGGGTTAGCAGAAGCTAGCCAGGTGATATCTTAGACAATCACGTGACTCAAGTGGTGAGGCTTTCGATTGACTCAACAAGTGGAGACTTATCTATTCATCCATTACAAGAGAAGTTCCCTGTCGTTTCAGAGCAAGTGGGTCTATGGGAACCGCTTCGAGAGCTCAAGAAAGTCAATAAGGAGTGTGGAGCACGATGGCCATTGTCTAACTCAGATCAGAATAGTCAGATGAAGCTTCCGCTGAGCTCAATAGGAACCTCGAATGAAGTTAACAGTTTCAACTTCACTGTGCAGAAAGGCTTGAAAGATTTTCAGATCAGGAAAAAGAAAGTCGATTAGAGAAAGGTCTTAGGGCTTAATAGACCAAACTTCAAAAGAAGAGGAAAAGCAAGTAGTGTTTCGAATGAGGCTATAGAAAGAAAGGGAGAAAGGTGGATCTGGGTGTTGCAAGGTTTGACAAAGACAACAAGAAGAGGATCGTTGGTGAATCAGGTGTGTACCTAGACGAGAATCCTTGTTCTTTTGCATCTGGTGTTTCTGGACACTATTCCCAGGATAGTAGTTGTCTCGATGAGATCTGCACTTCCTCGGAAGAGAGTGCCTTTGTTGATTCAGAGAGGCTGGAAAGGGGGGGAGAAGGGAGATGGGAAAGGAAGTAATAGCACAGGAATTGAGTTGGAATATGAAGATAAGACTGAAGGAAAGAAAGTGTTAGATGATGATATGTCCATTGAAGGTTAGGCTGAAGGTTGTTTTGAGGATGGTTTGCATTTTGAGGAAGTAAAGGCAGGGAGGTTGGGTGTGGACTTGGGTTGAAAGAGCAAACGTGAAGAGGAGGAGAAGGAACAGAAGAATGGGATAAGTAGCAAGAAATCGTGTAACTTGTGAAATCATGATGTAGTGCATGTGGCAAAGGTCTTTTCAAAAGTAAAACTCGGCCCGGCAGGGGCTGGACCTACAAAAAGATTCAAATGGGTGTACAGGAGGAAAAAAACATGAGGCAATGAGGCAACGAGTACAGAACACGGGGGCAACGATGCAAGATTAGTCATCTGTTCCCCTTCCAATAAGGGGACAATAGGAAAATTATGTGAGTGGGATGGAATCTGGCTTTGGTCCAACCGGGTTGCAACAAAATAATGAGGGTGCTGATGGAGGTTCAGGTGGGGTGTCTCTCTAGAAATTAGTGGATAGAGAGGTCTTGGTTGGGAAAAGCCTGGGTCTGTGTTTCTGGGGTGGTGAGGAGTTTGCTAGAAGGGTATTTGAGGAGTTTGAAAGAAGAAAAAAAGTAGAGAAATTGAAAAATGAAATCCTTAGGGAAGGAAGAAAGGAATGGGATGAAGATGACTCTCACCAGGAGGATATTTTCACGGATGAAGATTGAAGTTCTGGTGGTTTGCAGAGAGGGGCTTTTCTTTTGGTTTAATTGTCGGGCGGGTGGTCTGTGTATTCACGGAAGTTCATCATTGGGTCTTTTCCTTTGTCCTTTCCTCGGATTTAATTGGGTATATCTTTCCTTGTAAGCTGTGGGGTTTTTCGATTTTATGGTCTCTCAGAGGGTGTTCTTTACTGGTGTTATCTTATCACCTTACTGTTGTACCTCCTTCCTTTTTATTTTAATATTTTTTTCTTGATTCTTCAAAAAAGAAAAATTAGATTGAAAATTTTCAGTGATAAACATTACATTGGGAACATGAACACTTAGAGTCTTGCTTTGTTGACTTGACTTCAAAAATTTACTAACTGAATAAATGTTAATCAAGAAAATAATAATACTTTGGGGAAATTGATTCACAGAGCAGATTTTAGGGGGCTCATTAGAGGCTGGAGAGTTGGGAGGGCGGAAACCCCTCTTATTCACTTGCAGTTTGCTGATGACACGATTCTGTTTTGTGAAGGCGGTAATGTGAGCTTTATCAGGAATTTGAAGTCGGTGATACAACTGTTTGAGCAAATATCCAACTTGAAGGTTAACCTTGGGAAAAACTGTGTTGTGGGGGTGAATTTGGAGGAGGGAGAGATCAGGGAGAGT
>NW_010729283.1:598707-610322 GCF_000365185.1 Nelumbo nucifera | reverse complement strand
TACTCCAAAAGAAGAGACCCAATACTTGTTTGTCACCTCAGTGGTGTGTTCTCTGTAAAGCGGATGGGGAGACTGGTTTTCACCTACTGGTGYCTTGCCATTTTGCGAGGTCAATTTAGGAGTGGGCTTTGTCCCTATTTGGTTGTTGCTGGAACCCCCCATCAGATTTGCAAGGCCTTTTTTCCCCTTCTTTTTTCAGGTGGCGGATAAAAAGGGGAAGGACAATGTGGAGAGGACTAAGGGCTGCAGTATGTTGGACACTTTGGGAAGAAAGAAATTCCAAGATATTCTTAGATGATCAGAGAGGAGCAACAGATCTGAGGGCTATCCTTCATATTAGGGCGGTGCAGTGGCTGAAATCTTTGGAGCTTTTCACAGATTACACTGTGGATGACATGTTGAGGAAGTGGGGTGAAATTGTAAATTGCACACAGACTAAGTCAGTAATGAGTGTGGTTTGGACCCCTCCACCTAGTGGATTCGTGAAACTAAACTTTGATGGGTGTAGCAGGGAAATCCGGGACAATCGGGGATTGGGGGTGTTTTCAGGGATGAAAATGAGGTCATTTCTGCTATGTTCTCAGGCCCAATTGGAGTGGGTGACTCCCTTAGAGCTGAGATCTTTGCAGTTATGGAAGGAGTGTAGATAGCTAAGGAGTTGAACATTAGGAAACTCTTAATTGAAGGGGATTCAGAGGTGGTGATAGGGTGGCTGATTAAAGACCACAATGGCTTATGGGAGTACAATAATGAGAGGAGGAAATTCAAGTGGCTGGTGCGGGAGATGGAAGTTAAGATACTTTAGGTTAAAAGATCGACTAATTCCCTAGCTGACGGTTTAGCTAAACAAGGGGCAGAAAGGGATTCACTTTTTTGGGCTAAGCTGTAACTATAGTGAGTTTTCTTTCTTTTTTTTCTTTTCTTGAGGTTCTTTGTTGCTCTTGGAAGATAAGCGTGTTTGTCTTCCTATTGTAAATCTTCTTTTGATGAGTTAATGAAAGTGTTATTGATCAAAAAAAAAAAACCTTTAGATCTGCATCTGTGTCCAATTATCGTGTCCAATTTTGGATCAGATTTGGGTTGAATCTGCAACCATCTTATTGTGTTTAAAATAATCAAAACATAAAAAAATTGTTAGAATCGACAATACAAGGGTAGTTAAGTCTTTTGTCTAACTAATGTTAAGTTATTTATTTTGTTCGGGTTTAAGTTTTGTGTCCCATACTTAATGAGGGACAACTCTGTTTTTTGTATTCTAATACAAAGAGTATAAAAACAAAGTGGGTCGGTTGAGAGAGGTGACTTTTCTTCTTCTCAGACCTAATCCTTTCTCCTTTTCTCTTCTCTCTCTCTCTTCTTCTCTTCTTACTTCAGACCTAGAATTGAACTAGGGTTAATCAAATTATTCACATGGTATCATAGCCCTAGGAAATCAGTTTAGAACTCACTTCTTTTTTTTTTCTCTCTCTCCCTTCATCCTCCTGAGATTGCCATATCAGAACTTTTCTTTGAAGTAACTTTTAAATGAATTGGAGGATCGATAAGGGACCAAAAAGAAGTGGTCGTTTTTCCTTCTTAGAGGTAAATATGCCTCCAGTTGCTGTTGTGGTGGTCGTTGTGGTGGTTTGCTAGAAACCCTCTAATCGATGACACGAAGGGGGCTGGTTGTGGACAGGTGTGAACAGAATTCTCTAATCGACTAATAGTGGAGTGTATTCTCTTTCTTTTGGGCTGGATTTCATTCATGTAGTAGTGTTGATTGGTAGGTATGCATATGAACCTTTTTTTTTCTCTGTTTATGCCTGGATATGTGTGGTGATAGTAGGGTTTTCGGGTGTTGAACCCATGACAGCAGCAGTGTGGTCATAACAGTACTTTATTGTGTGGTGTGTGGTGTAGTGCTGAATAGTAAAGGGTGATTTTTTGCTTATCATAGTTGATTTTTTTTTTTTTTTTTTGTGGTATGAGGTGATTTTGTTATGATGGCAACAACTGGAGAGGGTAGTGATAATAAGACAGGTGTTATGATTTCTCTCGATTACCTGAATGTTCAAATGACCTCTTTCAAATTAAATGGTGAGAACTATGTGCCGTGAGCTAAATCAGTGGAAGTGTTCTCAAGAACCAAGAAAAAGGTGAAACATGTGAGCGAGGAGAAACCCTTTTTTGATTCTCTAGGGTTTAGTGAGTGGGAACAGGAGGATGCACAGATGATGATCTAGTTGTGGAATAGCATGGAACCTAAAATTAGTGTGAACTTTATGTTCTTGGATATAACTAAGAAAATCTGGGACCATGCTAAGAAACTCTATTCTGGCCAAGATGATACCACTAGAGTGTACAAACTTTACCAGGAGTACTTTAACTTGAAGTAGGGTAATCAAAGATTAGAAGAATACTATGCAAGCATGAGAAACCTTCATAATGAGCTTAATGTGTATCACCCTCCGACTCCAGATGTTCAAATTCAGCAGCAACAACAAGAGCAACTTGATCTGACAAGGTTTTTAGTGGGTTTAAAACCTAAATATGAACCTGTTTGAGCACCAATATTGGGTAGATCTGCTCTCCCCTCTCTTGTGGAAGTGCTTGCCCGACTTTGGAGGATTTCTATTAACCCTACGGAGTCTTCCTCTCTCTTGGGCAGGTATGGTTTTGTGGTGACAAGAGGGGGAGGTTGTGGAAATAGAGGTGGTGGTGGATTTCTAGGGACCCGAGGTGGTCCTATGTTTAATCGTACTGGTGGCCGCAGTGGAGGTTGAGATTCAGGGGGGTTGTGGTAGAGGAAGAAGTACTGGTACTAGGAGATGCACATACTGTTAACTTAAGTTATAATTTACATGGTCCACCCAACATTTGGGCTAATCACACTATGACTAGTGGTGGTGGTACAGTTAGTGAGAACCAGCAGGCTGGTCAAACCCCCTCCACATCTACTGGTGCTTCTGGGAAGGAAATGGTGAGTGTCCCACATGAGGTGTATGAGAAGTTTTTTCAGATATCCTCTCAGCATAACACAACTACTCTTGCACATTCAAGTATGGCTTGCTTGGCTTCCAAACCCTCACACTGGATTATTGACTCTGGAGCCTCTAATCATATGACTGGGACTCCAGATGTGTTTCTTCACTTTCTCAGTCTTCTACATCCTAAACAGTTACCCTTGCTAATGGTTCTACCTCTCCCATTTGTGGTGTTGGTGATGATCTTATCTCCTTATCTTTATCTTCTGTCTTATATGTACCAAAGTTCCCTTTTAATCTTATGTTTGTTAGTAGATTAACCAAGCCACTTAATTGTTCTATAACCTTTTATCCCTCTTTTTGTATGTTTTAGGATCTCAAGACGGGGATGAAGATTGGTGGAGGGCATGAGGTAGGTGGGTTGTATTATCTTGATGGTGGTGGTCCGAAAGTAGCTCTTTAGTCCTCTCTTACTCTCCAGCGGCATTACAAACTTGGTCATCCATCTCTCAAGGCCTTGAAGTTATTGATCCCGTCTTTAAATCGTTTTCCATCGTTGAATTGAGTCTGTCAGGTTGGGAAACACCATTGAGTCTCTTTTAGTCCTAGAGTTGTTAGTTGTGTTTTGAGTCATTTCTCTTTAGTCCATTTAGATGTTTGGGGTCCAAACAAAGTAGTGTCATACAATGGTTATAAGTGTTTTGTAATTTTTGTTGATGACATTTCAAGGATGACATGACTCTATCTTATGAAAGATAAAAGTGAATTGTTCTCTATATTTCATAAGTTTTATGCTGAAATTTGTACCCAATTTGGAATTCATATTAAAATTCTTTGCTCGGATAATGCAAAAGAGTACACCTCAACACTATTTCAACAATACTTAGAGCACCATGGGGTAATTCACCAAACTTCTTGTTCTTATACCCCACAAGAGAATGGCGTGGATGAATGGAAAAACCGACACTTACTTGAAACTGCTCGGTCTATTATGCTTGATATGAATGTTCCAAAGTGTTTTTGGAGTGATGCTGTCCTTACATCATGTTTTCTCATCAATCGAATGCCCGTGTCCATCCATGGAAGTCAATCTCCTTTCTCAATCTTGTTCCCTACTCTTTCTCCATTTTCTCTTACTGCTAGAGTCTTTGGTTGTGTTTGTTTTGTTCAGAATTTAGGGCCTGGATTGGACAAGTTAGATGCACGTGCTACAAAATGCATCTTCCTTGGCTACTTTAGAACCCAGAAAGGGTATAAGTTTTATATCCCTAGTTCTCTTTGGTCCTTTGTGTGTTCTAATGTCACTTTCTTTGAGTCGGTTCCATTCTTCTCGAATGTTGACGTCTCTCTTATTCCTATGTTTCCACTTCTAGTTCTAGTTGATGACCCTCTTCCTATGGTTCTTGTTCTATCTCAGTCGTTGTCTTTTCCAGTGCAGGTTAAATACTGAGAGGCCACCAATCACACAAGTGTATACTTACAGAAGAGCATTGACCCCTCCTTTAGTTCAGCCCTCGTTGACGGATCTTGTAGTTGCACCTCCTCCTTTTGACCTTGATCTTCTTATTGCATTGCGGAAAGCTAAACGTAGATGTACATCTCATCCTATTTCTCATTATGTTTCTATTGCTCACCTTTCCACTTCCCATCGGCATTTTATAATCTTGTTATCATTTGTTTCCATTCCTATGACTGTCCAAGAAGCCATCACTTCTCTAGGGCGGGGCCAAGCAATGGAAGAGGAATTGTTTGCATTGACACACAATCACACATGGGAACTTACCACTATTCCTTCGGTAAGCATGTCGTTGGATGTAAGTGGGTCTACATAGTGAAATATCTTCTAGATGGTAGTGTGGAACGGTTGAAAGTTAGGTTAGTGGTCAAATGCTATTCTTAGTTATATGGTGTTGACTATACGAAGACATTTTCTCCTGTGGCTAAGATTAGTTAAGTTTGGGTGTTGATTTCTTTAGCAACAATGTATGATTGGCCCCTCTTTCAGCTTGACATAAAAAATGCTTTGTTACATGGTGATCTAGTTGAGGAGGGATGGAGCAATCACCAGAGTTTGTTGCTTAAGGGGAGGATGGTAAAGTTTGCAGACTTAAGAAGGCGATTTATGGATTGAAACAATCTCCAAGTGCGTTGTTTGGCAGATTCAGTGAAGTAGTGAAGAACTTTGGCATGAAACAATGTCAAGTAGATCATTCTGTGTTTAGTCGTGAATCAGAAGGTGAGAAAATCTTGTTAATGGTGTATGTGGATGATATTGTCATAATTGGTAGTGACAACAATGGGATTGACAACTTGGAAAACTTTCTATAGGATCACTTCTGCACAAAAGATTTGGGTAAGCTGAAATATTTCCTGGGAATAGAAGTTGCAAGGTCAAGCCATGGAATTAACTTGTGCCAAAGGAAGTATGTCCTTAATTTACTTGAAGAAACAGGGTTGTTGGGTGCCAAATCAGCTGAAACACCCATGGAACCGAATGTTGAGTATTGATGATCCTGGAAGGTACAACAGGTTGGTGGGTAAATTGAACTACTTAGACTATTAATTGGTCAGATATATCATTTGCTGTAAGCATGGTGAGTCAGTTTATGCAACATCCTCGAGTTCTGCATTGGGAAGCAGTTCTAAGAATAGTTAGGTGCTTAAAGGGAGTTCTAGGTTGTGGGTTGGTATACAAGAGTGGAGGAACTCTTGAAATAGAGGGGTATACAGATGCTGATTGGGCTGGATCTGTGTCTGACTAGAGATCCACTATAGGGTATTGTACCTTCCTTGGTGGCAATCTGGTAACTTAGAAGAGCAAGAAACAAACAGTGGTGGCAAGAAGAAGTGCAGAAGCTGAGTACAGGGCTATGGTTCATAGACATGTGAACTAGTGTGGCTGAAAAATCTTTTGTAGGAAATGGGGTTCTCAATTGACAGACCCATGGGGTTGTATTGCAATAATCAAGTTGCTGTCCACATTTCTTCTAATCTAGTCTTTCATGACAAAACAAAGCATATTGAAGTTGATTGCCACTTTGTAAGAGAAAAGGTGATCAATGGAGTGAAAAATACAGCTCATGTGAGTTCGGGAAACAAGTGGGCAGATTTGTTTACAAAAGGGTTGAGTCGGGGAAGAGTGGATTACATATGTGACAAGTTGGGACTATATGATATATACTCTCTAGCTTGAGGGGGAGTGTTAGAATTGACAGTACAAGGGTAGTTAAGTCTTTTGTTTTTCTAATTAAGGTTAAGTTGTTTATTTTGTCTGGGTTTAAGTTGTGTGTCCCATATTTATGAGGGACAACTCTGTCTTTTGTAATCTAATACAAAGAGTATAAATACAAAGTGGGTCGACTGAGAGAGGTGACTTTTCTTCTTCATAGGCCTAACCCTTTTTCCTTCTTTTCTCCTCTCTCTCTCTCTTCTTCGTCTTCTTCTTCTTCTTCTTACTTATTTCATACCTAGAACTGAACTAGGGTTAATCGAATTATTCACAAAAATTTAAAAACTTAATTACTTTTAAGTTATATATAATAAATATATGTGCATATAAATATTAAATTAATCTACTATAAACTTTATATAATTACATATTAATCGGATCGGATAGTGTTAAACCCACATCTAATCTATTTATTAGGATGAAAATTTAACATCCAAATCTGAGAAGGATTTACCGGATTTGGTTTTGTTAGATACTTTGCATTTCATGGGCTTGGTTTTGGTACTTTCGTTTTTCTTCTCATTCTTTTATTTGTTTGCATGTCAGTTTTGGATGAGCCACTACTCTACTATATCCGATAGAACTTGAAGTCAGATTAATCTCTCATGCATCTGATTGGGGTTCAGATCAAATTTGGATAAAGTTTATATTTTCAATTCGAACTTGGATTCATGTATATTCGATCCGAGTCCAATTCGATTATAGGCATAATTGCCTTTCTAGGCTCACGTGTAAGGAAGTGAGAGGGAGCATGCTCCTTGTGAATGCTATGGTGGGAGGCCCCTTGTTTCTGTGCACTTCTTCTCGTATACATAGATGTAGATTCCGAGAGTAAGTGAGAGGGATCAAGTGAGAGTGAAAAGTGAACAAACAATCAACTCCACCCATCTTTTCTTTAGGGGTGTATTTTCCCCACAAAACATGGTCCTTGATCCGACCCGCTCCGAACGGGGCGAATTTTCCTAATCATAAATGGGAATAGGTTGGGTTTGGTGATTTTTCTTTTGCCCCAGACCGGACAGGGCGGGGATAGGGTCTGCATATAAATCCCTGCATCTGCCCTGAACCCGGTTGTAAATTACAATAATTCCTTTCTCATATAATATGAGTTAGGTTTTGGCGTTTGGAACTTTTGGTTTCTCTTCTCACTTCGACACTTCTAGTTCGGCAGTTTCAGATTTTTGGTTCGTCTTTGCCTCTTCTTCTTCGGTCTTTGCAGATCACAATTCGCCCACATACCGCTGGGGACGGTTTTGTAGTTTGCACTTTTGGCTCCGTTCTCCCTCTCTCAGTTCACCCCCTGATTGCTGGACGCTGTAGCAGTAGTGAGACCGGTGACTCCATTCTGGTGTTCTTTGTTTTTCCCTCTCATTTGATTCTCTGTAACTGTGTTTCTCCTTTTACTCTTCAATCGTTCTTTGTGGTATGTATTCTCTGTAATTGTGTTTCTCATTTGATTCTCTGTAATTGTGTTTCTCATTTGAGAGGTTAGAGATTACTGAGTAGACCCAAAGATTAAACATCAGAGTTTCCACTCTCCGTTTTCTTAAAAGGAATGAGAAAAGATGGTTCTATTTTGCTTCTACATATGAGAATATGACTAGTAATTGACACAAAGGAACAATGATTAGAATTTTTAAATCCTGGCTTTATTATCGATTCTAAGATAAAGTTATTAATTTCATCAAAGAATAAAAAAATAGTTCACTTCCCATTTAGTTTGTGGTAATTAATAGAGGTCTAGAATTAGAATTATGGAATGGCATTTCCTCATTTGAGGTGCTATTCACTCTCCCTGATTTGGGAATGAAATCCTATTCCAGTTAATTCCAATTTCCATCCTGAATTACAAGTTCTAGTCAACAGGGCAGTCGGAGATTACTCGTCCCAAAGTTCAATGGTTGCGAGGTGGGGATATGTCGGGGATTCCCTATACCCGGTGGGGTCGGGGATGGGGGTTGAATCTTTACCTCGATACCGGGGATGGGTTAGGGGATTTTAGCCACAGGGAGGGGGTGCTCCGCCCCCGTACCTGCCCCGTTGCCATTCCTACTTTGCTTCAAGACAAACCCTAGCCAACTGCTGGTTGCGAGAAGTAAATGTTGTGAAGTTGTCCTTCTGCAATTTGATGATGTCTCTAGGGTAAGGTACTCCGGTTTTCTCCTTATTCTTAAATGAAACAAGGACCTTGTCCCTATTTTTTCTTTCTTTTTGTCCTTATTGATATAAAGTGTATATAGTAGTAAAATGGGAAACTTGGATCTTTCCTTTTTTCGATGGGGAATTCATTTGTCTGCTGAGTAACCTCTGTTTATTGTTGCTAGAATAGAGAATATTCAATGATTCACTAAAAAATAAAGGGACTTGTAACCCCACCTCCTAGTTTATTTGTAATATTATATAATCGATGGTTTGTCTCTCTTGTTATATACTAGTAAGTGTGCACATGCTTTGCACGTGGCAATTCTAGATGATGATAATAATGTAATAATGTATCCAAAATTGTCTATAAATTTAATGTATTTTTTATTTTTTGTTTTTAATTATTAATTGAATGAAGATTGCCAATCCAAATCTGATTACATAAACACCTTATCCAAATATGTGATAATCGGATTGAGTTGTGAAGCTTCAAGTATCATTGAAAGGCCTGCCTGTTTGGCTAGACTCTTCTTTTTGTAATGTTTTATTTTTTTAGTGCATCTTTCTTTGTTAATTTATCAAGAAAATGTAAGATTTAAATAGAGGGAATTGAATGAGGTGAAAAGTAGTTGTTCAATTTACAATTTAAACGTCACAATTAAATAGAGACTAAATTCAAAAATGAGTATTTTAGTTAAAAGAAAGTTCCACAATTTAATTCAATCTCTTTTTTTTTTGTATTTTTGTGTAGATATAATTCTGATATGCCACACTTTCTTTTTGTTTAATATGATAAATATTTGATATTATACATGTGCCTAATGTTTTTTTTTTCTACAAAATTTATGTATTTTTTCATTTTTGTATTTTTACATTTTATTATTTATTTATGACAATAAAGTTTAACACATTTGACCCAAAAGTTGAATTAGTGATCTTTGCCAAATGGTAAAATAATTTAATTTTTGGTCAGTTATAAATTATATATATCATTTTCATCATAAATAAAAATAATTCTTGTTTATTACACTTATTTTTTTTAATTGGATGAATAAAAATATCTTAAACATGTCTATTTTTTTTTGACATTTTTTAATTTTAATTTTATTTATTTCTATTTTAAATATTTTATTACCTAACTATGACTTCATAGGTTGATCAAATTTGATTTGGATGGTTGAATTGCTTAGCCACCACTTGGATAAAGAATGTTTTTTTTTTTAACGCCAAGAATGGTTTTGTTTTTGAGTTAGTTTAAAATATATAGGTTTATATTGTTAAAAATATTGACATAGATCTAATTAGTAGCATTTATTAGCAAAAAATAAGAGTTAATGAGAGGGGATTAAATGAGGTAGAAAGTAATGACTGAAGTTACATTTTCAACCCTTCCAATTAGAGATGGATTAAATACACAAATATGGGCACTTTAGTATCCATAAAAGTTGGCATTAAAATTATAATAAAATGACTTTTATACCCTTTCTTAGACAAAGAAATAGAGGGTAATTTTAATTCAAAAAAAAATAAACTTTCACTATGCATCCACACTTTTATATATAGTATAGATTTGTGTAGAATGTGGACTTGACATTGTTGTTAGATGTTTCTAGAGTTTTACTTGTTGTGGTTATTTGGATTTTGGTACTTGTTGATAATGCTAATGTTAATTATTAGCTATTTCAGGTTGGAAAATGCTTTCAGTTGTTCATTCTTAAAGGCTCAGTTCATAATCTGTACATATTTGTATTTGTACTCGTTCCAAACTGAGCCTAACGGTTATGTTGAATCTCTACCAAAATGGTACTTGGTTATAAAATGATGTTTAAATTATGTAGCATCTCTTTTTCTCATGATTGATGTTCATCATATTAGCTCATTTTAGTTGAGCGGTTTTGGGCATTTAAATGAAATTCCACACACTTGTCATGTATTTTTGTAAATTTCCTTTTTCTTTTAATAATTTCTTGTCTTGTTTCAATAAAGCTAGTGGCTTATCTTTGCCTTGAGGCTTTTTGAATGATTAGGTATTTGCTACCTAAAAACAAAGTCACCCTTGCCAACACTGGCAGACAAGGTACTACATCCATCATTAATGACATGGAGGAATCTTGTTTACTTTACATCTCCACAGTCTGAGACAGAAGCAGACTTACCTTTTCATGCTTTCCTGGGAAAAGGTTTTTGATTATTAAATGTATGAACACATGCTGAGGAAATAAAGAAATAAAAGAAGATAAAAGAATAGATTTGTTGTGTTAAAAAGCTTCAGTTATATGCAAGAATATGTTATGAAACAGAATCAAGGATGTAAGTTTCTTTTTGTTTTGAAACAATGATGGGCATGTGATGAGCTAGAAAGGAAATAATAATGTTGGGGGTATCAAAGTGTTTTTTTTTTTTTTTTTTTGATTGACATATACGGGGATGTATATAACTGCATTAACATGTTGTCCATTTAACTTATGTTGTTTTTTCTTTTCTTTTTCTGATGCAGTTTGATTTTGACACAAGTCCTATTTCAGCCTTTTTCTGGTTACAAAAAAGTGGGGCAACGTTAGGCAGGCACCACCAAATTATCTCTGACCTTTTGTTAGTAGTGGCTCTCCCATGGCCAGGATGCCATCATCTCTTTCAGGTAGCATTCTGTTTTCAACAATGTTTTTATTAGTTAGTGATTGTGATAATGGTGTTGATTTGTTAAACTATATGCCAGTACAGGTTGTTACATATTGGGTTGTCAAGGTGATCCAAGTGCCTTGGCCCCCCTTCTGGTGAGGCCTTATGCAGCCTAGAAGCCAGAATACTAAGTCTGTTAGTCATATAGAAACGACATATTTTCAGCCAACTATTTGATATACTATTCTTATAATGCAATGGGTTTTTTTGTAAGTAAAGAATTTATTGAAAAAAGAGGGGAAAAGGTCAACAGCAGATTTCGAAAGTGCACTAGAACCCAAGACAAAAGACAATAGGAGAAGCAATTGGACAAGTGGGGGTCCTCTGTAATGTCAGACGATGTTTTGATAGATGAAGTGATGATTATATAATAAAAGGGAGAGTTTCCCTCAAGTGTGTAACTACCTGATATAGGATGTTTTAGTATATTGATTGGCACTATCAGCTTATATACAAAATATATCCCTTTCTACAAAATACTTTCTCATACTACAAAATCAATTTCACTGGTGATCTACTTATAGTGGGATTCAAAGTGTTTATACATGAGACTTGTAAATTATTTGGAAATGAATGCTTGCCTGATCACCTTCATCCCCCCC
>NW_010729283.1:580176-598402 GCF_000365185.1 Nelumbo nucifera | reverse complement strand
ATACATGTCATGTTATAATATTTATATATAAAATATATAATATAATGTAAAATAACATGTATGCATATGTATACATTATACACAAAATGTGTAAGTTTAAATATATACGGGCCGGGCCGGGCTTGAAGTATTAAGCCCAAGCCTGGCCCTAAAATTTGCGGGTCTGATGTGGGCCCAGGTCCGGGCTGGGCCTGAGCACAAAACCCTGGCCCAAGCCCAAAATTTCCGGGCCGGGCTTGTGCGGGCCGGGCTGAAATGATCACCCCTACCCCCCACCACAAGATTTCACTATGTTGTTTAGCCCAAGTTTCTTTAGACAAGCGTAAAGAGAGGAAGATTACTATGGAAGACAGCCGGGGCAGCAACTATTTGGACACTATGGGAAGAAAGAAATGAAAGATTGTTCAAAGAAAAGTCCAGGCGTTTAGAGGACATTGTAGAAGGCATTAAGATCAAAATGGCTAATTGGGTAAAAACCATGGATTTTGTCTTTTAGTCATCCCTTTGACTGAGAAAATCCTGCATAAGCAAATAGCTTCCATCAGTTGCTTGTTTTGTCTTTCAGTTATACCTTGCGTGTATCACCTACTCGACTTGTTTGTCATCTGTTTGTTAGCATATCATGTTGTCACCTACTTGCTACAAGAAATGACATAATGTTCGTTTCTCTTTTTGTTACCTACTTATAATCTAATTCCATACAACCAGATGAAATAAAAAATTAGATATAACATAAATTCTATCAAGCTAAAGACTGACTTCCTTCATATCCAAATGACCTAGACAAAAATCCAAAATGCATAGAAGATTCTTAAGGTACTACTCAATTAAGCACAAAGTAAATAATTAAATCACCAAAGTGAATGACCCAATTAACGTTAACCGTTGAGAATGTAAGGGCATTTATGTCCTTTTGTCCTTTTTTGTATTTGGGTGCCTATTCAAGGGCCCATTTGTAATTTCCTTAAAATGTTAAGAAAGGCTCTTCAGGTGTGAACAGTAACACATCTAATTTCTTCGACAAACTCTTCTTCTTCTTCTTCTCGAATCTCAAGTACTTTAACTTGGTATCAGAACATCGGAAGATCAAGGATAGCATCTGCCGCTGGTCATGACTCATAGACGAACCTGTTGACTTTAGCATGCTGCCGGTTGACGTCAGAAGTTCGTACAATTGGTGGCGTTCATTTGCGGTTTTGACACCCCTTGATGTGCCTCATTTTTAGAGGAATTTTGATATACATTTCATGGAGGTTTGAAGCTCTTTTACATTTTTCTTGGATTTTTTAGATGAAAATTGACGAAAATTATAGATTTGGACTTTAGGGCTTGCATGCTTGTATGGTGGTCTGGTTGTTGTTAAACCCACTTGCGTTTGAAGTGTGGTAATTTTCTGAGATTACAGGAAGCAGTCAGATTTTTTGGAGCCTTAAATTTTTTTTTGGGATTTTTTTTTCTTCCTCTATTTTGCTGCCAACACCTTTTCTTTTGTTTATTGTTGTAGCTCGTGTTTAACCTTCAAGGAAAGGTGTTTGGGTGTTCAACTAGCATTGGGAGATTGTGGTGTTGGTGAGAAAAGTGTTTTTAGAGGGGTAGTGGTCAATGGATTCACACAAGGATGTGTACGTACCTACCTATGTCCTCCCGGGAAGTAATGACAGTGTTGGATGGCAAATTACTACTGTATAACTTAATAGAACAAATTTTCTTGAATGGTCTCAATTAGCTAAGCTCACAATTGGAGGAAGAGGTAAGCTTGGGTTTATTACCAGTAAGGAAGCTAAGCCGAAGCCTGAAGATCCAAATTATTCCAAATGGGAGCAGGATAATTTGCTGGTTATGTCATGGCTGGTATGCTCTATGCAGCCTCACATTGCCCGCAACTGTATGTTCCTTCCAACAGCTAAGGACATTTGGGATAGGCTAACTTCAACTTATTCTCAAGCGAAGAACACGACTAGAAGCCGATGATTGGCTTCTATTCTCTAAGGACATTGTTCTGTAACATTCTTTCCATTTTATTGTGTCTCTCAGGATTTGAGTACGGGAACGATGATTGGCAGTGGACATGAAGCCGATGGAGTTTATCTTCTTGATCAGTCTCCAAAGTTTGGGTTAATGTGTCAGTCTGAGTCCTGTCATGATGAAAAACTAAGTCAATTGAAATTGTGGCATCGCCGTCTTGGGCATGTGTCTTTTGGTTCATTGAAGTTTTTGTTTCCTAGTCTATTTGAGTCATTGTCTAGTTCTGGTCTACAATGTGAAGTCTGTCAATTATCAAAGCAATGTAGAACCACGTATTTTGCAAGTAACAAGAGAAGTAGTATTTCTTTCCATTTAATACATATTGATGTTTGGGGACCTTATTCTATTCTATGTATGGGTGGTTATAAATATTTTATTCTCTTTGTTGATGATTACTCGCAATATACCTGGCTGTATTTGATGAAGAGCCGAGATGTTCCTTCAATTATAAAAGGCTTTTTTAATATGGTGGAGACACAATTTGAAAAGATGATTAAATTTATTAGATTTGACAATGCCAAGGAATACTTTGAGAAGCACCTACAAACTTTCCTTAAAGAGAAAGGAGCAATACACCAAAGTTTATGTCCTCATACCCCCCAACAAAATGGGGTATCAGAGAGGAAAAACAAACATGTGGTTGAAGTTGCAAGGGGATTGTTATTTCAGACACATGTCCCAACTCGGTTTTAGGGGGATGCTGTACAAATAGCTATATATCTTATTAATAGACTTCCTTTGCGGACCCTTCACCTCCAGTCTCCTCATCAACCTCTTTTTCCTTATGAGGATACCTTCCATCTTCCTCCTAAGGTCTTTGGGTGCGTCTGTTTTGTCCGTGATATGAGTCCTTCTAGGTTGAAATTTGATCCAAAGTCTATTAAGTGTGTCTTCTTGGGATATTCTTCAGTCCAAAAAGGGTACCGTTGTGATGACCCTTGCTCTGGAAAAAGGTATGTGCCCAAAGATGTTACATTCTTTGAATCTACTCCCTTCTTTTTCTCTTCTCGTCCTTCTCTTTAGGGGGAGAATGCTAGTGAAGATTGGACTCCTTTTTGTATGCCGATTCCTGCTCTAGCTGTAACTGGTATTGTCCATCCTTCTCCTTCTTCTCTTCCTCCTTGTGGTGGTAGTAATACTCCTCCTGTGCCTCCTCTTATTCCTTGGTCTTGGCACCAGTGGTTCGTTAGACGAAAAAAGAGGACTCCATAGATCGAATCTCCATTACAATCTGACTTCCCAGACTTAGGTAATCTGGATTTTGAACCTCTTCTTGTTTCTGATACTTGCGGTGAACCTGTTACTAAGCCTCCTAGTGTAGTTTCTGACCTTAACCTTCCTATTGCGGTTCGCAAAGCAAAAAGGACATGTGCTAAATATCCTATCTCAAATTATGTCTCTTATAATACCATATCTCCCTCTTATTGTGCCTATTTCTCTTCCATTGCTTATGTTTTTATCCCTCACAATGTTACTGAGGCAGTGCAGTTCCCTCATTGGATGGATGCTATGAACTAGGAAATGGAGGCGCTTGAGAAAAATCAGACATGGGAAATTGTTTCTCTTCCAGTGGGCAAGGTTCCTGTTGGATGTAAGTGGGTTTACATAGTGAAGCATAAAGCTGATGGCTCAATTGAAAGGTATAAAGCTTGACTTGTGGCAAAAGGGTACACTCAATCTTACGACATTGATTATTAGGAAACCTTTGCTCCAGTAGCCAAGATGAATTCAATTCGAGTTGTCATATCTCTTGCTGCTCATTATTCTTGGCCCTTTTTTTTGATTGGAAAAGGTAACTTCATTAAATAACTTTAAAATAACTTTCCAGATTTAAGTACAACTGTCAACCCCTAAGTAGGTGTTGAGCCCCAGTTATCTTTCTTACAAAACTGCCCAAAACATACTCTCCCTCATAGTCCCTTGTTTAGCCAACGTGTCAGCTAAACCATTATCTGATCTCCTTGTACATTTGAAGCATGCACCGATCTCCCTTGTTGTATTGTGGATTTCCCTTATGGGCTGTCTATAAATCTAGGCTCCCAACTTACCGGATTGCAGCCACTTGATCAACAATTTAGAGTCTCCCTCAATCTCAATTTGGAGTAACCCCAATTGTTTTGCATCTCTTACACCTTGAAGCAAGGCCATCACCTCCGCTCTCAATGAGTCCCCCACTCCTATTAGTCCTGAAAACAAAGCCACAATTCTGCCATTTTCATCTCTGAAAACTCCTCCTATACCTAAAGGGCCCGGGCTACCTCTTGAACTCCCATCAAAATTCAATTTCACTCTTTGTTGTGTTGGTGGGGACCACAATTCCTGCACAATAGGTTTCATGGAAGTTGTAGAAGCCACCACTTCCCAATTCCTGTAAATGTCTTCAGCTGAGAAGTCTTTAAACAAGTCCAAAGTTTTCAACCAATGAATAGTCATAATAATTATCCTTTCTACAATTGCCTCCTTGGACTTCTCCACGCCTTTAAAGATTCTATTATTCCTTTCTTCACAAACTAACCATAAGATAGCTGCTCTTGTGGCTCTCCACATTAATCTTCCACGCCTCTTCAGTTGCCTGAAAAAGCTTGGGTCAAAGAGGCTTGCCACATCTGGGGGAGGTGTCCATCTACAACCAAAGATAGAAGAGAGCCAAGTCCAAATAAAGCATACAAATGGACAAGAAATCAATAGGTGTGTGATCATCTCACCAGATCCCAAGTAGAGGTTACAAACATGGGGTGATAGGCAAACATTTGGCCTTTTTCTTTGCAACAAATCTAGAGTATTGATTTTTTGGATAACCACTTCCCAACAAAAAGCCTGAACTTTTGGGGGTATAGGCTGATACCAAATCTCCTTTGAAGGAAAGCTCCTTACAGGGTTTGATTATTGAAAGAGGATATCAAAAAATGAAGAGCAAGTGAACACACCAGAAAGGGAAGGTTTCCAAATTCTATTGTCCACACAAGATTGATCCAGGTAAGTTGACCCTAGAAGTTTAATTAATTCATCCACCATTGTCATTTTCGACTCTCTTAGGCCTCTCCTCAAACCCAAGTTCCAAGAGTTATCAGTAAAGACCGAAGAGATCACTTTTATTTTATTTTTAGAGAGTGAATAAATAAAAAGGAACCTTTCATTAAGGGGAGTGTCTCGAACCCAGGCATCTTCCCAAAATAAGACCTTATTTCTTGCACAAGCATCAAATTTGACATAAGGAATTCCCTTGTATCAAATGGATGTTAAGAATGCATTCCTTAATGGAGACCTTCAGGAAGAAGTTTACATGGAACTTCCTCTTGGAGTGAACATCCCTGGAAGTGAAGGAAAGGTTTGTCGTTTGAAGAAATCCCTTTATGGCCTTAAGCAGTCCCCTAGAGCTTGATTTGATAGATTCAGAAAAGCTATCTTAAAAATTGGCTTTTCTTAATCTCAAGTCGACCATACCTTGTTTATCATGAGAGCGAATGGAAAAGTGACTATGTTGATAGTATATGTTGATGACATTGTTATCACAAGGAATGATATTTCTAGAATTGCTGAACTAAAGTCTTTTCTTGCTAATGAATTTGAAATTAAACATCCTAGATATTTTCGGTATTTCCTAGGGATTGAGGTCGCAAGGTCAAAGAGGGGCATTTATATTTCTCAGAGGAAATATGTCCTTGATTTGCTTCAGGAAGTAGGGAAATTGGATTGTAAACCAGTTGAAACTCCAACTGATCCCAATCATAAGTTGGGAGTTGATGATGGAGATGTCCTTCCTGACAAAGTCGGTCACCTTCTCTACTTGTGTTCGATTAGACCATATATATCATTTGTTGTGAGTGTGGTTAGCCAATATATGCACAAGCCTGAATTATCTCATATGCAAGCAGTGAATAGAATACTAGCCTATTTAAAAGGATGTCCAGGAAAAGGGATATTGTATTCTAATCATGGGCATCTCAAGGTAGAGGCTTATTCTGATGCTGACTAGGTAGGTTCTATTGATGATAGGCGGTCTACTTCTGGCTATTGTACCTTGGTGGGTGGTAATGTTGTATCTTGGAGAAGTAAGAAACAATCAGTTGTGGCTCGATCTAGTGTAGAGGTAGTACAAAGCTATGGCTCATGGAGTTTTCGAATTGTTATGGCTAAAGAACTTGTTGACAGAAATGGGAGTGTAGATTGATACTCCAATGATATTATATTGTGATAATCAAGCAGCCATAAACATAGCCCACAAGCCTGTTCAACATGACCGTACAAAGCATATAGAGGTTGATCGACATTTCATTAGAGAAAGAGTTTCCAGTGGAGTGATTTGTTTACCTTTTGTGAGGTCTGAAGATAAATTGGCCGATTGTCCAACTAAAGGTGTTTCCAAATCAAAGCTTGACAACAATTTGAACAAGCTGGGCATGACGTTGAGAATGTAAGAGCATTTATGTCCTTTCGTCCTTTTTTGTATTTGGGTGCCTATTCAAGGGCCCATTTGTAACTTTCTTAAAATGTTAAGAAAGGCTCTTCAGGTGTGAACAGTAACACATCTGATTTCTTCGACAAACTCTTCTTCTTCTTCTCGAATCTCAAGTACTTTAACCATTTTTTTTTGCAATAACATAAATTTTCCTTAAAAATATGAATCAAGTACAAGGGAGGGGAGAGGTAAAATGTCTTAACTCTCACCCAGAAAGATATAATATTACAATGTAGCCCAAAGCAACTGATTCCTTCCCATCCCTTGTTTGACAAGTGCCTCTGCAAATGAATTGGCACTTCTTTTTATCCACTGTAGTCTCCCCTCCAAACCCTGAGTCAGCCACTTTAAAAGTCTTTGTTCATTCATGTAAGTCCAGATGCCATCATCTACCTTTCCTAACCAGCCTATTACCACTTTAGAGTCTCCTTCAATTATCAATCTATTGACATTTAGCTCCTTAGCCCTCTTTACACCCTCCATCAATGCCATAATTTTTCCTCCCAAATTGTCTAGCAAACCGTTGCTCTGGTACATCTCCACAATATTCTTCTCCTCTTCTTTGTCTAGCTACCAGTAGAAGAGTCAAACAGGCTTTGTAGATTTGGAGGGGACCACCTGCAACCAAATAGAGAAAGAAAACCAATCCTAAATAGAAGAAACAAAAGGGCAGGAGATTAGTATTTAGTAAGTGGTAACAAGACTCACCATTGGCTTTACAAAGAGTACATCAGTTTGGAGTCCAGTACCAAAAAATAATTCCTAGCAAAAAGCCCCAACCCTTGGTGGGACCGCTTTCCCCCACTTCTTTAACAGGGAAGGAGTGCCTAGGACTAGAAGAAGGTTGAGATAGGGCTTTGAAAAATGATGCACAAGTAAATGAACTAGAGGAGGAAAGGGTCCTAATTTGAGAGTCCAATTTAGAGGGGTCCAAGAAAACCTTTTCAAGAATTCGAATCAAGGCCAGGATAGTATCCATGTTTGATTCTCTTAATCCCTGTCTAAACCCCAAGTCCCAATCAAGCTTCGGCCCCAAACTAGGGTAGGCTAGAAAAGTGGAAACATGTTCATTTTTGTATCTGGAAAGGGAGAATAAAGATGGAAATGATCTTTAAGCAGAGAATCCCCCATCCACACATGTTCCCAAAATCTTACTAAATTCCCAACACAAAGGTTGTACGTCACAAAGGGTAGGGAATACAGAAGGATGGCATGAAATGCTTTCTAAGGCGCCACACTAGTTTCTTGTGTCCAAACTCCCGCATCCTAGCCATCAGCCACCAGCCCATGGATGCTTATTTATCACCTTTATCCACAGTTTATCCTTGTCCATCGGCAGCTTCCTCAACCATTTTCCTAGCAAAGCCGTATTCCTCTTTTGGATTTTTTTTTTTGATAAATAATGGAAACTTTTATTAATAAAGAGATTAAAAAGGAGGATACAACAGGAGGGAGGGGTAAAATCTCTTAACCCTCCTTGAAAGTTTACTTCATATTACAAAGCTGCCTAGAAAAATAGCTATTCCCACCCCTTGCTTGGCCAAAGAGGCTGCCAAAGAATTGGCACACCTTTTAGTCCATTGAAACTGAACTTTCATGTTTTGAGGCAGATGCTTAATTTTCTTTTTCTCATTTAAGTATTTCCACAAACTGAAATCTTCCTTCTGCAGCCAACTAATAACCAGCCTAGAGTCACCTTCCACCACTAGTTTTCTGATACTCAGCTGCGGTGCTCTTTTAATCCCTTCCAAGACTGCCAGTATTTCAGCCTTTAGAGAATCCCCCCATCCAATAGGCCCTGGATACATGGCAATAATTTGACCTTCTTCATCCCTGAATGCTCCACCTATACCTGAAGGACCTGGGTTTCCTTCACTTCTTCCATCAAAGTTCAATTTAGTGTAACCCATGGCTGGAGGAGCCCAAACTGGAGAAGGGGTAGTTTTCAAGGGAGCTAACCAAACCACTTCTTTCCAATTCTTAATGATATTTCCTGCTGTGTAATCTTCAATGAGCCAACCTAAGAGAAATTTCTTCAGTGATGGCTTCCTTGTTTCTTTCTTTTTCATGGAAGATTCTTTGATTTCTTTCCTTCCACACTGTCCAACATAGAAATTTATCTCTCCTTTTTAACCCTTTCACTAATGTAATGTTGACAAGCTCTACACATTTGGAGGGGAGGACTGCCTGCAACCAAAGAGAGAAAAAAACCAGAACCAGATTTCTGATACAAAAGGATAGGAAACCAATGAGTGATAGCAGCTCTCATCATTCTCCTTACATAGGATGCACCAATGCGGGGACAAACACCAATTTGGCCTTTTCCTTTGAAGTAAGTCGCAAGTGTTACACTTTTCTAGGAATGCTTCCCAGTAGAAAGCACCCACTTTGAGAGGAATTGGTCTACCCCAAATTTTCAAGATTGGGAAAGGATGTCCCAAAGCTGGTTGGGACTGGGCTAACTCTTTGAAAAAGGAAGAACAAGAAAAGACACCTGAGGGGGATGGAACCCAAATGCTACTAATTTGGATGTTCCCAATCCCTAAGCCACCAAACTCCCACCTTTTGCTTATCACTTCCCATCTAACTCTATGATCTTTCCTTTCTTTCCTATGTTCCCACAGGAAATCTTTTATTAACTTCTCAAGGCAGCTGGCTACTAATCCCAACAGGAATCTTGAACACAGAAAGGAAGTAGATAGGAAAATTGGCCAAAGTTGATATGATCAATGTAATTCTTCCATCCAAAGAAAGATAATTCCTCTTCCAAGAGGCTAATCGTTTTGTAAACCTGTCCACCATTTTCTTTTGATCAATAACACATTTCATTAATTAATCACAAAAATAATTACAAAGGGGAAGATAAACTTTCTTATCTTCCAACTGAAGCTTGAGCCCCCAAGAAAGGAAAAAAAGAAAAAAGAGTTACACTTGGACCCAAAACATTGCCTCCCTCTCCACCCCTTGTTTAGCTAACCCATCAGCAAAAGACTTAGCTGATCTTTTCACCCAACTGGTCTTGACTTCCATATCTTGAACCAACCACCTAAATTTCCTCCTCTCATTGTTGTAATTCCATAACCCACTGTTGTCTTTATTCAACTACCCTACCACCACCTCCGAGTCCCCTTCAATTATGAGTTTTCTTATATTTATCTCCTTAGCTCTCTGGATAAATCTGTCCACCATTGGGTATCTAGTGTTTTAAAAGCGCAAGGTGCAAAAAAAGTGCAAGGGCCAATTTGCGCCTGAGGCGCAAGGCGCAAGGTGAGGCGTGCGCCTTTTTAAGAAAGGTGCAAAATTACAAAAAAAAAGCTAAAAGATAAAAAAAAGTCAAAAAATTCAAAAAATGCCATTTTTTTTAAATGCAAAAAATAAAAATATTATACATAATGTTAATAAAAAATATGAACTTAAATTTTAAAATAAATGATTTAAAAAACCTATTATCTAAAATTAAAATACATAAACATAACATGTAAAGTGTATTCAAATGAAAATTTAAAAATAAAAGCAAACATATAAAGCATTCTCAAGCATGTAAAACCCACAATCTCTTTTTTTTTCCCTTAATTGTATTGCTTTAAGTAGCTAATTGATGTGAAACATATTGCATTCTTGATTCTATGAGTCGCCTTTGTACCACGCCCCTCAAGGCAAGCCCGAACAAGTCTATGTTAGGTTCTGAAATTCTTATTTCTCACATAAAAAATAATGATTTTACAACTTTCATTGCCTTTTAAGAATATATTTTATTGCAATGAATGAATGAACAACATCAGCAAATAGGGGGTTCTCGGAAAATAATATGGTGTATCAGGCGCATGCCTTCTGAAAGGGGTGCACCTAGGACCTGGGTGAGGCGTATACCCCAAAATGTGCCTTGCTTGTGTGCCTAGGGTAATCCCAAGTAATTCAATGTGGGTACCAGAAACTTGCATTTCTCAGGTTTCCTCCCAAGGGTAATCCCAAGTAATTCAATGATCATTGAGACACTTCACAGTCTTCACAACCGAAAAGTAGTTGCAAACTTTGACGCTTCTCTTTCATTCATATTGATCCCTACCACACAACTCTTACTGAAATTAATTTTCAGATTTGACATCTTCTCAAACACTTGGATCATTTCTTTCAAATTTCTCACCCATCTCCTATTATCTCCCTCACAAAATAATATGGTGTCATCAACAAATTATAGGTGAGTGATAGGCACTTTTTCCCTTCCCACTCTCCAACCTCTCACCAGACCCATGATATCTACTCTTTGGATTAGGCTACCAAGTTCATCAGCTACCAAGGTGAATAAGAAGGGGGATAGGGGATCCCCTTTTTGTCTGATAGTTGGAAAGTGGTCCGCAATTGTGCCATTTACCAAAATTGAATAGTGACAAGTACTTATGCAACCTTGAACCCACTTACACCACTTATCTTTTTTTTTTTTTGATAAATACTTACACACTTATCTCCAAACCCGTAGTTTCTCATTACCTCCAATAGCAAGTCCTAATCCACCAATTCATAAGCTTTCTCCAAATCAAGCTTACAAACTAAACCGTTTGTTCCATTTCTTTTCACTTCCTCCACACTTTCATTCGCAATTAGAATATGATTAATGATCTGACTTACCCACAACAAAATCTACTTGATTTGGGTAGATGATAGAAGGGAGTACTGATTTAATTCTTTGTGACAACACCTTAGCAATGATTTTATACAGGTTATTAACCAAGCTGATATGGGTCTAAAATCCTTAGGATGACTTGGACCAACTTTTTTCAAAATCAATGCAATGAATGTGGAGTTCAGCCTTGGATTTATTACCCTCTACAAAAGACTTATTGAAAACTCTTAGAATATCCTCTTTTAAGATGCTACAATAGTCTTGGTAAAAAGCCATTGTAAACCCATCCATAGCTTTTTATAGTATAAAAAGCTAACTTTTGGTTAGTTCCCTAGTTTCATATACCATTCAAGATGTATATTAAGTGAAAAATAGCAATTCTCTTTATTAGGAACATTAACTTTCCTCTAAAAATGTGGCAAATCATCACATCTAAAACATAAAAATCTTTTACATATATTCATTTCATTATTTTCAAAAATAATACTACTATAATAAGTATTTAATAGAGCAATTTCATATTAATTAGTTGCTAAAGAAGGTTATTAACTTTATATGATAAGTATTCAAGATGGAATGTAAAATAGAAAATCAAGGATGGAGTTTCTATTTTATTTAATTAGAGAGAGATAATAGCAAAAAAACCTCTTTATAATTCTATTGTTTCTTTCCTCTTTCTTTCTTTCTTTCTTTCTTTCTTTCTTTCTTTCTATCTCCTAAAAACCCTTTGATCTTTTAAATTCCAATGGTAAAACATTAACACAAAGTATAATTGATATATATTGCATAAATGAAATGTATTAACTCATACATTAATATGGTAAAGCAATATAAATGATATTAGAAAAGGTGCCGTCTGGTGCTTTAGCTCTATCCATTGAGAAAGCCACTTTATTTCCTCCAGATCAGACATCCTTTCTAACCTAGTCTTGTGATCTCTTGACAACTATGGCCAATCCAACCCTTCCAGATTTAAACCTCTCAGTAAGGGGCTTTTTAAATATCGATTTAAAATGGTTCACAAAAGCTTTAGCAATTTTACTTTCTTGATCCATTTTTCACCTTCAATCTCTAATTTAGAAATGAAGCTTTCCTTCTTCTATCGTTTGCTAGTGCGTGGATGTTTGTATTTCTATCCCCTTCCTTTATCTAAATTCTGTCTGGATTTCTGTCTCCAACTTATTTCTTCCTTGAACAAGATGTCTTTTAGTAACTTCCTCAAAGTCCTTTCCTATTTATCCCTTTCTCGAAAGGTTCCATCAACTTCTTTACTGTCCATGAACTCAATTTGATCAATTACCTCTTGCTTTTTTCCCCTCTAGTCTCTCAAATTGTTGAATGTTCCAATCCTTAATTCTTATTCTCAACTCTTTTAACTTCTGATGAAACTTCATACCATCCCAATCAACCTTTGGATTACTCTCTGTCCACCACTCCGTAATTTTTTCTTTGAATTTTGGGTGATAGAGCCACATATTCTCAAACTGGAAAAGAGTCGGATCCCTTCCCCTTAAATCATCCTTGGATAAAGAGATTGGCCAATGATCATAAGCTATTCTTGGTAAAGCCCTCGAGACTAATACTCCCCAATGTTCCTCCCAATTCATTGTAAATAAAAATCTATCAAGTTTAAAGCAAATTGGGTTTGCCTACAAAATGGACCATGTAAAGTTGTTTAATAGGGGCAACTCCTTCAGCTCACAAGAATTTATAAAACCATTAAAATTCCTCATGCTGGTGGTAATCCTTTTTCTCACCTTATTGGATTCCTCAACAAATCTTATTACATTAAAGTCTCCTCCGACACCATGACCCTTCCCACAAGCCCCACATATCTTCTAATTCTTCCCAAACTCATTTCTCACTCTATTTCATTAGGCCCATAGATGATTGTTAAAACCCATTCAAAGCCATCATCTACTTGTCGAAATTTGACTAACATTGTGAATTTCTCTACCAATTCCTCCATTCCTTGCACCACATCCTTCTTCCACATGACCACTAATCCTCCCAAGGAATCCCTCAACCCCATGATGGAGACATTGCCCAACTTATACCCCTAACCTTCCAAATACTTTTAGCCCATCTGTCATCAATTGACTTCTTAGATTCTTGAAAAAGAACATCTGGATTCTCTTTCCTAAGTAAACCCTTTATTAAAACTCCCTTCTTTGCACTCCCTAACCCTTGAACATTCCAACTGATCAACTTCATTTTTGAACTGCATTTTCTATATCCCCTTCACTCAATCAACCCAAATTATTTTGCCCCCTCTTATTCTACCCTTCATCTCATTGAATTCCCTGTCACCCTCCACATCCAGTTTGAATCTCTCAGCCTCACTCAGCTTCCTATTTTCCTAACCTTCCCTTCAGATTTCTTAATCCTTATGGATGTTTTCAGTTTTTGGATCCTTTAGCTTACATCCAAGTTTCTCCACAAAACCTGCCACCGAGTTCTCTTCCTTTTCTTTTGCACTCTCTTTCTACCCCTTTGCTCATACTACTATCTTTCAAGCCTAGATCTGAATCTTCCTTACTATCCTCATTATCAGTCACGTTATCTCTCTCCATTTCGTTCCTCTTCAACTCTTCCAGAGATTGTTCAATTAGGTCCCAAATCTTTCTCCTATCGGTCAACTGAAAAAGACTACTGTTCCCCTTCCAATATTAAATTTTCTTTCCTCTCCTCTTCCCCCAATCTCCTACTGCCATGTGGGAACCAAAACTCCAGCTCACCATCATCTTCAAGCTTTCAAAAGCCCTGGCACAATGACGCTTTGACTCCCATTGCAAGCCAGAGTTACCACCACTGTCCATCTATCAGCAGATCACAGGAACAAGGTATCAACTCTAGTTTCATCCCACACATCTTAATCTTCACAGTGGACAAATCTTTGAAGCTATAATCTTCTATAATTCCCCCAGCGCTGCTACAATTTTTCTAAGATAACTTCCAGAGATTGAACGGCAAACCCATCACCTTCACAACTGTACTCAGCTTTCTCTATCTCTAATTCATTGCAAGACATGTTCCACCTCTCAACCATCACCTGGCCTTCCTCCGTTTTCACCGTTAACACTCCTACCTCTTCCTCTCCAGTATCTACAACAGCTCTGTTCTCATAAAAGGGCAGTAATGCTTCTGATCTAGATCTATTTAGACACCTAGTCATGTACAGACTGTCATTTCTTCACCTTTCCTTTGGCTGTAATTACATATCTTTTGTCCCAATTTCCCTGCACCTCCATCAACATGTTGACTATTTGTGAACTGGTAACTACCACTGCCTCCCTATCTGTTTGTTTCTATTGCTGGGGCCAGATTTGCCACTAAGGCTCAGTTTGGAAAGAGTACAAATACAAATATGTATAGTTTCTATTCTATGAGACTGAACACACAACAATCATAAAAAAGGGAGAAAATAAAGGAATCTCAGACTTCGTTTAGCCTAGAATCTGATGTGTCAAACCCGATAGAGAGAGGGAGTGTTGCAGGAGCTGAAGTGTCAAAATTGGAATTTTGTGAAATTTTATGTATTTCTGTATTTTTGGACACTGGAAATAATTTTTCCATTTTTGCAATTCTTTTGTAGGGTCTAATAATAGGGTTTGATTGTGTGTTCATAGTTTTCTTGTGTTGTAAAATTTCAGTGTCATTACATAAGTAGGATTAGAGTTATTGAGTCTTCTTTGAATTGAAATAGGATATGACAGCTTATTTTGAGTCCTACTAGGATTATTGAGTCTAACAGTTTGACTCCTAGGACTATTATGAATCTAACAGTTTGACTCCTATGATTATTATGAGTTTAGAGTCTATAATTATGTGTGAACGTTTTACATAAGAGAGCAGTGAAATTTATTGAGTTTTCTTTAGCTTATGCTAATTATGTTGAGGATTCCCATACCCTAGAGTGATTCTAGGCACCCTGTGAGTGATTCTGGGTATTTTTTCTCTTTTTCCTCCTTATTTTCTTTCTTATTCTTTCAAGAAGCCATTACTGCCATCGACAGCCATAAATTTCTGATCAAAGAAGCCAACCAACATTCTCTAAGGACTAGAATTGAAGTATTGAACTGGTCCTACATCAGTTCATAGTCATTGCATAAGTAGGGTTAGAGTTATTGAGTCTTCTTTGAATTGAAATAGGTATATGATATGACATCTTAATTTGAATCTTACTAGGACTATTGAGTCTAACAATTTGATTCCTAGGACTATTATGAGTCTAACAGTTTTAATCCTAGGATTATTTTGAATTTAGAGTCTATAAATATGTATGGGCATTTTTCACAAAGAGCAACTAAGTTTATTTAGTTTTCTTCAGCTTATGCTCATTATGGTGAGTGATTCCCAATTTCCCATACCTTAGAATGATTCTAGGCACCTTGTGAGTGATTCTGGGTATTTTCTCTATTCTTTCTCTCCCTATTTTCTTTCTTATTCTTTCAAGAAGCCATTACAGCCATCAACATAAGCTTCTGATCAAAGAAGACCATTCAACATTCTCTAAGGACTAGAATTGAGCAGATCCTACATTAGGGTGAGGGAGGGAAAAAAGAGGAAAGAATAGAAAAGGGGAGAAAGGGAGAGCATTTGAGAGTAGAAAAAGTTTCTTTCTCCCACTTGTCCCCACATTTGTATGTTTAACACTTAAAAAAAATGTAAAGGACTATGCTGCCTCTCTTTCGCATCTTAGTAAAGGACTAAAGTATCCCCTCAATGATAAAATGGTGTGCATCAACTGTATCCATAAAGCCAGCCAGTCCACCTACTCTTGCTTTCCCTATGGTCTTGTGCTTGAAACTTGAAATTACATGAAGGATATTGAAAGATAAAATGGTAGGAGGAAAAAAATTGTTTTTGGATTGTAATAGGACTTGCAAGATAGACCCAAGGACTTAGATACCCACAATTAATGCCTTGATTGGATTCTATCAACTTATATATCCACAATTAATGCCTTGATTGAAGTCACTTTTGAGTGTAAACAGTTTGAACTGTTTTTGTAACTATTAAACTTCTATTAGAACTATGTCTTTGTGTTTAATGCAATTGGTTGTTTTTCTAATTCAAAATGCACATTTTGGTGTTCTGGAGTCGCTCTTGGTTCTAGGTTATACTCAATCTTGGAACTCCTAAGTTCTCAATTGCACTTTTATTTATTTATTTATTTTTATTGGAAACGGTTAACTTCATTAATACAATATTAAGTACAACTATCAACCTCTAAACAGGTATCAAGTTCCTAGTGATCTTTATTACAAAACTGCCCTGAACATACTCTCCCTCACAGTCCCTTGTTTAGCCATTAGCTGATCTCCTTGTCCATTTGAAGCACACACCAACCTCCCTTCTTATATTAATGATTTCCCTTATGGTCTGTCTATAAATCCAGGCTCCCAACTTACCTGATTGCAGCCAATCAATTAACAATTTAAAGTTTCCCTCTATCTCAACTTGGTGTAATCCCAATTGTTTGGCATATCTAACATCTTGAAGCAAGGCCATCACCTCCGTTCTCATTGAGTCCCCCACTCCTATTGGCCCTGAAAACATAGCTACAATTCTGCCATTTTCATCTCTGAATACTCCCCCTATACCTGAAGGACCAGGGTTACCTCTAGAGCTCTCATCAAAGTTTAGTTTCATTCTTTGTTGTGTTGGTGGGGACCACAACTCCTGCATAATAGGTTTTATGGAGGTTGTAGTTGCCACCACTCCCCAATTCTTGTAAATGTCTTCAGTTGAGAAGTCTTTAAATAAATCCAAAGTTTTCAACCATTGAATAGTCATAATGGTTATTCTTTCTACATTTTCCTCCTTGGTTTTCTCCACTCCTTTGCTCATACTATTGTTTCTTTCTTCCCAGACCGACCATATGATAGCTACTCTTGTGGCCCAACACATTATTCTTCCATGCCTCTTCAGTTTCCTGAAAAAGCTTGGGTCAAAAAGGCTTATCACATCCAGGGGAGGTGTGAGGTGTCCACCTGCAACTAAAGATAGAAGAGAACAATGCCCTCAATTGCACATTCATTCTGCATTAGTGTTGGTGTGAAAATTTTAATAAATTCTCATGCAATATAATTCACTCAATCAAGTGATTGAGTTTTTATTATTTTGGGTAAGGCCCATTCAGGGAATCATACRGATTGTTCCCCTTAATTACATCTCCACAAGAAAGTAGAGAACACCTTTTGATTCTGACTTGGAGAAATGAACGCATAGAACAAAAGAAAAGAACAATAGGGTATTTAAAAAGAACTTTTCATTTGCTTTTCTTTTACATCAAGTGTACACGAATGAGAAGAAACAAAAAGAAAATACAATTGAGAAACTATACAACAATACATTTCTCTTTTCTTTTTAATACAAAGAAAATTTCCTTCTCACTCCTTTCTTCACAATAATCTGTAGTCAATCAGATGAAATTCTGATTGCAGACAGCCTTAATCCTTGGAWTTTTGCATACAAAAAGGGAACTGTAGTCAATCAAACTGAATATTTGATTGTAGACGATTTTCATCCCTCTTCTGTTCATTTTCATTTGAAGGGAACCATAATCAGCCTTCGAGAATTAGACTGCAGATGGTTTAATCCCTAACTTTGTCTTGAAAGAGGGACCATAATCAACCAAGTAGAGGCACCTGGTTGTAGATGGTTTATTCCCCTCTACTTTTCATTTTCATTTCAAGGGAACCATAATCAGTCTTCGAGAATTAGACTTTAGATGGTTTATTCCCTAACTTTGTCTTGAAAGAGGGACCATAATCTACCAAGTAGAGGCACATGGTTGTAGATGGTTTATTTCTGTTGGGACCCAAATACCTTCCCCTAACCCAACATAGGGAGTGGAGCAGGCCACTACCCATCAGCAGTACTCAAGGAAGCAGAAAGGATAGGCGACAAAGCCTCAGGGACAGGCAACAGAGCCTTAGAATTTGTTACACACAGAGAGGGTGATTCTGTCGACAGAAGATATTCCCTCCATGATATTTCCYRGRGTTTGTTATCAGTTAGTTATTCTGCCAATCAGAGGATATTCCCTCTATGATTACACCTGTAGGCCAGATATATAAGGCCCTACACTTTTAAAGAAGGAATGAATGAATATC
>NW_010729283.1:532344-574469 GCF_000365185.1 Nelumbo nucifera | reverse complement strand
TATGATTACACCTGTAGGCCAGATATATAAGGCCCTACTCTTTTAAAGAAGGAATGAATGAATATCCCCTGTTTTTCTCTTTCACTGCATCCCTCTTTTCCTACCTTCCCTTCTCTTCTTCCTCCCCATTTTCTGTTTCAGGAGGTTAAGCCACCCTCGAAGGGGCTTCCGAGGTGAGGGGTATCTCACCAATTTCCCTCTATTTCCTTTCTCAAAAGTGAAAATAAAAGAGAGAGGAAGAAGGATACATAGCAGAAGACATATATAGGAAGTACTCACAGAGAGGACTTTCTTTTTTCTACCTGTATTAGTGAGACTTTTCCTTCCTTGCCTTCCCTTGAGCACTTCTTTTCTTCTCTACTTATCTTTGCTTTTCTTAAGAATCTCTTGTGAAAATTTTCTCCGAAGAGTCTCTCTGTCTGTCTGTGCTTCTAGCTTCTCCTTAAGGAGCTTAAATAGGGAGTGGGGTAGTTATGTAACTACCTCCTCCTCCTAGGTGAAGGACACCTGTTCCTCCCACTTAAAGAGAGGGAACTCCCATACGGGATACTTTTTTATAGTTTTAATGATTTGGCTAGCAGACTAGCCAACCCACTTATTTGAGTTCTAATTTATTTAAATATTATTTGGATTATAAAAAAATGCCTTCAACAATTAGGCAATTAATTTTGACTGCAGTTCACTTTAATTCATTCATCTACCACAATTAGCAGCTAGAAACATGTTTTATGGAGATTAATTTCTAGAGGTTTTCATTAAAGGACTCACTTGACACATAATTAACTCATTTAATTAAATTTGTATTATAAGTAAATTAAAAGAATTTTATTTGTATTACCTTTTGTTTTTCTGTATAAAGTATTTTGTTCTTTGTATTGGTTTTAACAGGGGTATCAAATTGCTATGTATTTAAGAGCCGGTTACAAGAATATGCACAGAAGGCAGGAATTCCTACTCCTGTATATGAGACTACAAAGGAAGGTCCTTCCCATGAGCCCAGTTTTAGGTCTACAGTGATTGTAGACAATGTCAGATATGATTCTTTACCTGGATTTTTCAATCGGAAGGCAGCTGAGCAGTCAGCTGCTGAAATTGCTCTTATGGAGTTGGCAAAGTCAGGACACATGAAAGAATGCATCGCACATCCAGTGGTATGCCATTTTAGCTATTGTTGGACATTGCCAAATAATGCATGGATATCCCGTCATGATGAAACTGTTTGAATGACTATTTTATGTACAGAGAATGATACTGTTATTGTTATTTCATATTTATTGTTATGGTTTTGTTATTAACTGTCACTGTCTTTACATTTTTCCTTTTCTGGTTTCTATTATGTTAAAATTCTAATAAACTTTGGTGAACCCATTCCAAGCCCGATCTGAACTTTTGAACAGGTTGGGTTTGAGTTGAGGCCTTGAGTTGCCCAACCTAAGCCTGCCTGAATGTAAACGTTATTTGCATTTTCCTCTATTTCTCAACATAGGAAAACATCCATGATTGTCAAGACTAAAAAATATCTTGGATGCATGGGGGATCCTGTATCTCTGTGGTTGGAAACTCTCCTCGTACATGTGGTTGTAGTTTTCTTGAAAAAGGCTGGGAAGAAAACTCATTGCAAGGATTGCACAACCAAATTCTAGAAGCAACCAGTGTTTTAAAAGGCGCGCCTAGGCACATAGGCGAGGTGCATTTTGGGGTATGCACCTTTCCCAGGTCCTACGCAAAAGGCGCACGCCTGATGTGCCTTGTGCCTTATCCCAAGCATTCACCTTCTTAAAATTTTGCGCTTTTTGATAATGTTCATTCATTCATTGCAATAAAATATCTTCTTAAAAGGCAATGAAATTTATAAAATCATTATTTTTTATGTGAGAAATACGAATTTCAGACCCTAACATAGCTACTTGTTTGGGCTTGCCTTGAGGGGCGTAGTACAAAGGTGACTCATAGAATCAAGAATGCAATATGTTTTCCATCACATTAGCTGCTACTTGAAGCAATGCAATTATGGAAAAAAAGAGATTGTGGGTTTTACATGCTTGAAAATGCTTCATATGCTTTTATTTTTAAATTTTCATTTGAATACGCTTTACATGTTATGTTTATGTATTTTAAATTTAGATAATAGTTTTTTTTAAACATTTATTTTAAAATTTAAGTTTATATTTTTATTAAATTATGTTTAATATTTTTTGAATTTTGCATTTTTTAAATTTGTTTGGCATTTTTTTTAATTTTCAGACTTTTTTTTTATTTTTAGTTTTTTTTTTTTTTTAAATTTGCCTTGCTTAAAAAGGCGTGCACCTCGCCTTGCGCCTCAGGCGCAAATTGGCTCTTATGCTTTTAAAACATTTGAAGCAACCTGATAGGTCGTCATATTTGTAATATATCTTTGATAACAATTTTTCCATTTTATCTGCTCGATTGGGTGCTGCTTCATAGCAGTTTTGTACAGCACAATTAGTGTTGGCCAAGCTTTTTAATCTAATTCTAAACCTAATAGTAGCAAATAGTTGATGGAATTGGAAATGCCCTGATTCGCACGACTTTTGCAAGTCATGACTGATGAAGCCTGAATATGGGAGGTGTAGAAGATGAGGTTTTGAAGAAAATGCAATCTGATATGAAGTGTAGTTTCATATCAGGCTGTGGCACTTTTTTTTTTGGATAGGAAACAAATAACTTTCATTGATAATAATAGTTAGAGTACAACTGTCACCACCTAAAAACTGGATGGGGAGCCCACAAACAAAGTCATTCTTACAAACAAGCCCAAAGCAATGCCTCCTTATTGACTCCTTGCTTAGCTAGAGCGTCAGCCATTCCATTTGTTGATCTTCTTGCCCATCTAAACTGCACCTCAAGCTCCCTTGCTAAGCTCAAAATTTCTTAGCGGTTGTCTGAAAAACCACATTCCCAAACTTATTGTTTGCATTCAACGTATTAGCACCATGGAATCTCCTTCCACTTCTAATTGTTGCATTTCTCATTGTTTTGCTGGTTTGAGACCTTGGAGTAAGGCATTTACTTTTGCCATTAAAGAATCTCTCACCCCTATTGGGCCTGAGTGAAGGGCCAGCTCTCCTCTCCTCATTTTGAAAGACTCTTAGTTTTTGCGGGGTCTGGGTTACCTAGAGAGCTGCCATCAAAGTTCAATTTCACTCTAAAAAGTGGCAGTGGGGACTAGACCTGTTCATGGTCTGGGTTGGGTTCGGGCTGGGCTGTCTCTGTGTTAACAGAATATATCAGTTCCGAGACTAAGCCCGACCCAACCATCGGGCCTAGGTCTTGAGCCTGAGCCTAACCCTTATATAAAGCCCGAAGCCCGGACCCGAGCCCAAGCCCATTTAGAAAATTGGAAAAAGATTTTTTTCTTTTTTTATTCAATAAAAACTGTTTTATTTATACTAAAAGACCTCAAAACCTAAAAAATAATGAAACATCTCACTATTACTTAAAAAAGAGATGAATAATAAAGAAGAAAATATATTATATATATTCTTTATTATATAAAATATACTTTTATTGTATAATACATTATCAAGTTGGGCTCGGGCTTTTTTGAGAAAGCCTGAGATTGGCTTGAAAAAAGGTCGGGCCTGGTGTTTTAGGCTTGAGCCCGAGCTCGTAGGCCTGAAATCCTGTCCAAGCCCGTCGGGCTACTCGGCTCATGAACAGGTCTAGTGGGGCCAACTTTCCTGAAACTATAGGAGAAGAGGAAGAGGAACCAACTATAGCACTCCAGCCTCTAATTAAGTCAGCATAAGAATAGTCCTTGTAAAATTCGAAAGCTTTCAGCAAATGTATAACCCTGATGGTAATGCCCTCAACAAGTGCTTCCTTAAATCTTTCTTGCCCTTGGATAATCCTATTATTGCTCTCCTCCCAAATTGATCAAAAGACAACTGCTCTTGTTGTTTTCCACATCACCCTACCTCTCTTCTTTGGTTGTTGGAAGAAGCTAGAGTCAAAAAGGTTATCTACACATGAGGGAGGAATCCACCTGCAACCAAAGAGAGAGGAGAACCAATCCCAAATATAAGAAACAAAAGGACATGGGGTTAATAGATGAGTCACTGTGTCACCACTCAAGCAAAGGCTATAGACATGTTGGGAAAGAACCAATGTGGCCTTTTTACTTTGAAGCACGTCCATAGTATTGTTCTTTTGGAGAACCACTTCCTAACAGAATGCCCTAACCTTTGGTGGAATAGGAGTAAACTGCACTTCTTTGGCAGGGAAAGAAATAGGCACAATAGCAGAATGAAATAAAGCATTGAAAAATGAAAAGCAAGAGAAGAAACTTGAAGAGGACTCTAACCAAATTCTATTATCCGGGTTAGACTGATTTAGGACTTGAGAACAACTCATCTGCAAAAGCCACTTGTGAGTCCCTCAACCCTCTCCTTAGGCCCAAATCCCATGAACCCTCAGACACTCGAAAGGAGGAAATAACCTTGAATTTATTTAAAGAAAGAGAGTACATAAACGGGAACCTATCCTTAAGGGGAGTGTTTCCAACCCAAATATCCTCCCAAAACAAAATTTTGTTACTTGAGCAAGCATCATACCTGATGAAAGGTTGAAAAGCAGGTATGACTCCAACAATGGCTTTCCAAGGGGAATAGTGAGAAGCCCTGGGGTCAATACACATCCCATCCATTCGCTGCCAACTTCCCACTTCACTAGATGGCCCTTCTTTTGAATCTCCCAGTTCCCAAAGAAAATCTCTCATAAGCTTCTCAAATCTCAATTTGATTTGCAACATTGATAGGAAGCTTGAAGGTGGACAAAAAAATACACTGGTAGGTTGTGGCATTTGATTTAGAAAGCAACAGTACAAGAGGAGTTTATTCCACCTAGGAAACAGAATCAAACTTAATTTTCATGGCAGCTTCTTTGGAAACCCAGGTCCTTCAGCTATAGGAATCCTCAGAGATTGTAGGGGCATGGTTGTGGCACTTTGTTCTGGCCCAATTGGGGTTTCAGATTCACTACTAGCAGAACTCTCTGCCCTTCTGCAAAGATTAAAGATAGCAAAGCTTTTGAGCTCGAGACTTTTATAAGTAGAAGGTGACTCCTCACTGGTGATAGGTTGGATGGCTAACAACAGTGATGGACCTTGGCTCTACAGAACAAATAAAGGAAGTAAGAAGGCTACCAGGTGAGGCTGACACTAAATTTAAATGGATCAAGTGATCAACAGGTAAGCAAATACAATAGCAGGTACATTGGCAAAGCAAGGAGTGCATATGGAACAGTTGTTTTGGGCTAACCTAATCTCTTAATGGGGCTTGGCTTGATTTAGGAGCCTTATACTTTTCCTTTTTTTGCATCAAGTAATTGAAATTATGGTTATCTGTTCAAGAAAAGCAAGACAGTAGTTTCTATTCTCATTGCTCTAGCAAGAGTAAAAAGGTACCTACCAAGAAATTGCAGACCAGAAGTTTTGGATTTAAAAAAAGCTGTTTTTCTTTATTGTTCCTTCAAACAAACTCCAATTACTTGGTTAAAGAGGACCAAGAATTGCATGCATAAGATTTGCCTAAGACTCTATTTACTAATAAAAAAAATGCATGCCCCTTGTAAGAAGCAAATAATAATACTAGTAGAAGTACATTGGATCAACTGTACCATGGCCTATGGGTGGATGTGACTTGTCTTATTGCACTTCTGTGTTGTGTTTTTTGCTATTTTGTGTTCTCCTTTTCTTTTCCATTGTATCTTTCTCCTTTCTATCTTTAATAAAATTCTTTCAGTTCTGTTAAGTGTCAACAGCCAAAGAAAAATTGACAGCCACTTGTGTGTTCATGATATGTTCTATCGTGATTGTTTCATATTTCCATCATGTGTCTTGTACTTATCTGCATGGGATCTCCTCCCAACAAAATATCTGCATGCACCCTTAAAGCACTCGCATCCACCTGCACCTTGGGAAATCTCCCCATGAATTTAATGCACATGTTCGGGAGATATTCCCAATGTGCGGGTGGATGCCAGTGCTTTCAGAAAGCATGCAGAGTTTAGTGGGGAGGGAATCTGAGCTCTCTAGTATGAGTTGCTCTACATTGCCTCTTTTCAGTTTATTGTCTTGAGCCTTCTACTAGTTAAGTTACTGTTGTTCCATGATTCTTTAGGGACTAGTCATCTAACACGAACTAAGGCTGATTTGTCTTGAATCTGTTTTTCTTAAAGCTTTCTTTCTATGATTTTCTGTTACCATCATTTAGTGTAACTTGCTTGCTTGTTCATGAATTTCATAATACATAACATAGAACCAAACTCTGTTATGATTTTGTGGTACTGATCTTCTAATGTTATACAGAATTCCAATATATTTCACATTCTTCTAGTGTTACCTGCCATACTGGAATTGTTTTACAAAATAGGTTTAATAGATTGTCATCATTTGTTACCTTAAATGCTTATATTTTTATTTTTTTGGGTGTGTGCATTTTCTAGCATGAGACAGGTTTGTGCAAAAATTTACTCCAGGAATATGCGCAAAAGATGAACTATGCAATCCCATCATATATCTGTCACAAGGATGACACACCAGGCAAAATGCCATTCTCTTGTACTGTTGAGATCGGAGGGATTCAATACATTGGAGCAGCAGCTAAAACCAAAAAGGAAGCAGAAATCAAAGCTGCAAGAACCGCTCTTCTTGCAATCCAGGCTGCAGGTGGAACTGATGTCCAATCCAATGGCAACTCTCAGTACACAGTTGTCCCATGCAAAAAGAAAGGGACTGAGTTGGATGCTGCAAAAGATGAAGCTGCAAAGGCTCTAAAACCAAAGAAGGTTCGTTTCAAAAAGAAATGGCCGAAAAAGAGATTCCCGAGAAACAAGAGTGATCAGAAAACTGAACAGGCAGTTGAGAATGCAGCTGAAGTCCAAGTAACTACCATAATGTCAGATATCAACAAGGATGGCCAAGATCTACAACATTCGGGATCAACACTAAACCAAAACAATGCATTCAGGCTTCAAGTTGAAGATCTCAAAATATTGGCAGTGAAAGTCAATGAGAAGCTACAAAACGGGATAGATCAAAAAAATGAGCTCAAGGTAGATGGTATAACTGAAGTCCAAGTAGATATTGTAATGTCAGATGTGAACAAAGATTGTCATGATGTGAAACATTTGGGAGGAACACTAAACCAAAATGATGCACCTATGGTTCTAGTTGAAGACCATGAAAAGTTGGCTGAGGACTTGTATTCTAACCAAAATGAAGAGTATGTTCCTGAAGTTAAAGTAGGTAGCATAATGTCAGATGTGAATAATGATGATCAAGATTTGCAACATTCTGGATTAACAGTCAACAAAATTGATGCACCTAACCAAGATACAGGGCATGGGGACTTGCATTCTAACCAAGATGAGCAAGTGTCTGTACTGCAATGTGTATCTGGAGTCCAAGTTGGAGAAATAAAAGTGCCGGTTGCAGTTGATACAGAGATGAAAGAGGACTTGTATTTTCATCAAGATGCAGGGCATGGGGACTTGCATTCTAACCAAGATGAGCAAGTGTCTGTAATGCAATGTGTATCTGAAGCCCAAGTTGGAGAAATAAAAGTGCCGTTTGCAGTTGATACAGAGATGAAAGAAGACTTGTATTTTCTTCAAGATGCAGGGCATGGGGACTTGCATTCTAACCAAGATGAGCAAGTGTCTGTACTGCAATGTGAATCTGAAGTCCAAGTTGGGGAAATAAAGGTTCCGGTTGCAGTTGATACGGAGGTGAAAGAGGACTTGTATTTTCACCAAAATGAAGAGCATGTGCCTGAAGTCCAAGTAGGCATGATAAAGTTGGATGTGAACAATGATGATCAAAATATGCAACATTTGGGATTAGTATTCAACCAAAATGATGCACCTGGGTTTCAAGTTGAAGACCCTGAAATGTTGAAAATTGAAGTGAATAAAAATCTCCGAGATGCAGTGCATGGGGACATTTGTTCTAACCACAATGAGCAAGAAGCTTCTGTAGTGCAAAGTGAATGTGAAGTCCAAGTTGGAGAAACAAAAATGCCGGTTGCAGATACTGAAGTGAGCAAGAACTTGTATTCTAATCAAAATGAGCAAGATATTTCTGTTGTGCAAGGTGAAGCTGAAGTCCAGGCTGGAGAAAAAGAAATGGTGGTTGCAGATACAACTGGCAATTCTCAAGAGGGTCAGACAGTGGATCTGAATTTGTGCCAAAATGAGCAAGGAAATTCTGATGTTAGAATTTCCTTGGAGGATCATTTAGTTTCAAATGGAGCAAAAGTAGTCCAGTGTGAGCACAAAGAGTAGAATTAGAGGTTCAGTCCTCTCAATTCAGATGCACATCAGCTGAGATGGAATTTTCACTGTACTGGAAGAGAAGGCTGATTTGGCCACGGCATAGATAATTAGATTATCCATTTAAAAGGTTGGTGTCACATGGGGTTCTCCAGATAGCCTCAAACTACTAATGGAGTAATGGTGCAGCAAAGCAGTATTTATATCCAGAATCTTCATATGTTTTCATTCCAAAAGGAGTAGTCCACTGAACACAGCGTGGACCTAGTGGTGGATAGTTCTTTTTTTTTCTTTAATTGCAAATCATACACCTCACTAACCCATGTCCTATGTGTCTTTAAGGTGCAATGATATTGTTGATGAATAATGTTAAATCTAATCCTCTTCTTCTACTGGCCGTCCATCTACTGAGGCTTTTCCTTGGGTATAATTTTGGGACTCAAAATTGGAATTTGAATTTGTATTGGTCAAGATACGGGGGCACCATATATACTGATGAATGTGGGCCCTCAGGATACTAGTGTAAAGTCTTCCAGTCTATAAATTCCATTTATAATCCTTCGCTTGTAATTGCAGGTGGAGCCGTGGAGGTAGGAACCTAACTCCTAAAAAGCCCGTCAGTCCTCAGCCAGTCACTGGGAAACCTTTTTTATCCTGTGATTGATTACTGGATTGGTAAATAATTGAATTCCAAAAGTGATAAAAATTGGTTCAATGAAAAAGTTCTGAAAGAACTGGAGCCGGTAAAAGAATACTTGGTTAAGTTGGCGACGAGATGACCATTACTTGTTTTGTAATAAGGGTAAATTGCTGAAATGTCCTAAAGTTTTTAATGGTTGCTGAAACCTTCCCAAAAGTTTAATAATTGTAATCATCTTCCGAACTTTTTGACACAGTTGCAAGTGGAGTCAAGTGGATTCTCTTTGTTAGAAACTTTTAATAAGCATGAAAAATGTTCAAAATACTCGTGCAGTTACTTTTGATCAAAATGTTTATTTTTTAAATTTTTTCTTCATATCAATCGCTATCTCAACCTTTCCAATCTCCTTTGAAGTGCTTATTCCAAATTTGTCCTTCATATTTCATCACTCAAAGGTAAAGCTGCAACTTTAAACATTTATTCTTTTGTCTATAAAGTTTGAATTGTTTTTTTTTTTTTTTTTTTTGGTTTTTGGTAGAAACTAGCCTCAATAGTCAATAACTACATAGGTATTTTGGATTTCATTGCCTCTTGTTATAGGATTCTAACAGGGGGTCTACTTGCAAGTTGCAACTGTATCAGAAAGTTTATGAGAGGTGATTATAATTAATACAATGGTCAGAAACTTTAGGAGAGGTTTCGCCAATTTACCCTTTTAATAATTAATACAAATATTACCATAATACTAAATGGAAGAACAGCTGCACCTAATCCAGCATGACTGATTAGATGAATTAAAACAAAGTTTGGCTTGAGATAACAAGGATGGATTTATCAAGTACATGTATCCAATGTATTTATAAACATGTACTTTTCCATATCCATGTCCACAAATCCACTTTTATCATCTTACCAGTCAAACATAAGCCAGATTCTGATTCTGGTGTCCATGCCCAAAAACTTTGGCTGTTGGGGGCCAACACCGTTTTTTGGTTAACCCATTCATGCCCATGTTTATCTTCTGGTCAAAAGAAAATAGGGGCAATTACTAGTTTACCCTACTCTCATGGTAACATGACATTTCCATTAATGTTCTCAACAGCATAGGTTATTGGCCTATAACAGCCAAAGTTTTCGCGCATGGGGATAACTTTGGTTGTTGGGGGCCAGCGGCCTATGCTGTTGAGAGCAGTTTTGGTAATGCCACGTTACCACGAGAATGGGGTAAAATAGAAATTGCTCTTCTTATGACAAAAAGGATGGACATGAATGGGTTTAACATGTCTAGCCAAGAAACACTCTCAACAGTATAGGCTGTTAGCCCCTAACAATCAAAGTTATCCCCATCCTAGGGGATGGTACATGTTTGCAAATAGGTGTTAAGAATTACTGTATCCTATTGAATCTATACAGGCGGCAACTGGGTCCAGTAGTTATCGATTGGTTGGGTCTAGTCCAGGTCAGGGTAGACCCAGTCCCAACCCAATGAGCAAATGTACAGAACCGGTTGGTTTGGTTCAGAATGGTCCAAACTAGGGGTTTTAGTTGGACCAGATTTGGTCCAATCCAATCCAGTGTAATATGAATTCAATGGACCAGGTCCTCTAATCCAATGTATACTTTGGGTCAATTTTCTGGACTGTCCAGTCTATTCAAATTGGTTTTAATTTAGATTGGTTCCAAGTTTCCAACCCAAACCTGGTCCATTTGTATACCTGTATTATTATCTTCTATCAATGGATCAGATATTGGTTCAATCTGACCCAATCCATTATAAATCCATTATGGATGCACCAGGTCCATTCCAATCCAATAAATACTTTGGACCATAAAGTTTGGACTGGTCCAATTCAATATGTTTTATTGGTCCATCCAATCTGTCCAAATTGATTTTGATTTGGGTGGGGTCCTACAAAAAACAGGTCCATTAACACCCCTAACCCAAACCAATCCCTTCCAATAATCATTTGTTCCACAACCCATTGAATAGCCATCGCGTTCAGCTAATCTGAATTCCAAAGCTACATATAGAAGCCGGACACTTAAAAGACATCACCTAGCTTGTATCGAAATCAATGCTAACCCAAGATGTGCCACAAATATTTTTACTTGGATCATGCGATACTAAATTGAGAAAGAATGATGTTGCAGGTTACAACTCAATTGAAGGCCTCACAAGTAAGGGTGCAACTTGGGCAGGTTAGATTTGAGATTTTATTAAAATTTGAATGAACCTAGGCCAAAAGTCTAAGCATAAAGTAGCGTAAAGGCCCCGTTCGCTTTTTGGTAAATTACTTACCAGGTAAATGAAATTATCTGGGTAAGTTTTTCCCGGGAAACACTTACCCGAGTAAGTGCATTTGCCCATGTTCTTTTATTTCCCAAGTAAATAAGGCAATAACCATTTTAGCCAAAGAAATTCATTATTAAAATGGGCATTTTTGTCCCATTCAAGTGTTAGTAATTTTCCCCTTATGTGGGGAGGCTACTTACCCACCTAGAAGATGGGTATCACTTTCCTGAGTAAATGATATCCAAGAAAATAAACTTTCCTTGGTCCCTACATAAAGCTGAAAAAAGAACACGGGATTCTTGGTTAATGGGAACCAAAATCCTACCAACTTTAACTACCAGACGTCCATCGGAATGGGCACGATGTAAGCTATTTGTCCTAGCATTTCTCACGCAACCATGAATAACAAAGAGGTCCCAACCTACCTATGACCCACTCAAAAAAAAAAAAAAAAGGAAATTGAAATAAAGTTCTTTATGTTGCATTTGGAAACAATGCAAATGGAGTGTAAACCGGTTCAGGGTAAATTTGCAATCTGATTCACTTTTGCCTGTATTTGGCAACGTTACATTTATGCATTGACAAATGATAGACCAATGCATATTTACATTGATAATAAGATGTAAAAGTACATCAATAAAAAAGAAGTAAATTTGCATTCAAGTGGACATTTGATAAAAAAATCATATGCTTTATTGAAATCTATATTTACATCCATTACAACTAAAAGTCTGCTTGATATGAAAGTAAATTTGTTAGTACAAAACTAACCCAACTTTACAATTATATGAACCGTTTTACACTCTACATATTTGCATTGTTTTCAAATGCAGCCTTAAGAATTTTTGTGAAATTTGTTTCTTGGTTTCATAGAAACCAAACATAGCCTCAAAGTACAAAAGGGCAGAAATGTAATCCAAGTCATGTGCATGTGTCTCCACTTTGACCTATGTTGCCCTACAGCTAGAGCCTGAAAGATGCCATTCCATGTATAAGAAAGAAACTTCACACCATGTGCCCGGGACACATGGACAAAAGGCCCTTTTAGCCCCACACTCATACCCGGGAAACCTTTTGCTGTCCAGAGAAAACAGCCAGACTATTTTGGGAGCCTAATACATTATCATGAGCTTCAGCAAAAAGTCTTATGTCATGCTACAAGCTGAAAAATCGACGAGATTGTTTTCTTCCAAATAGCTGAAGTTTTTCCCCATACCCTCCCTATATGAGCACCTAATGGTCCTTGCAAAAGGCTTTGCTTATAGGGTTGTAAATAGTATTGGTTTATCCAAATTTGAATTCAATTTTGGTGGTCGAAATTCAATTCATTTATAAGTCAATAAAAAATAGAATTCCTTATATATACTTTATGTTTATATTTATGTTCTACTTGATGAGGCCAATATGCGTGGCCCGGATCCGTGCTGCCATGTGTCCTAGAACGAATTAAAGAGCCCTCCGATGATCCAAATTGGTTAAGTTTCATACAATGCACAAGGCATGCTTAGAAAATGCAACACCCTCCAACCTCTTTGTTTTTTTGCTTTCTTTGCCAACTAACATTTTTTTGCTTGGTCTGAGATCTCTTGCTCACTTACTGACTCAAGCATTGGAGAGTTCACCTTGGAGACACACATTAGGACTCTCTACTCTTTTGCAGGTTTTAGAAAGTAACTTGGTTCATTCGCTCACCTAGGTCCATCCTCTTTCCTCTATATTTGTTATTGGATTTAGACTACAATAAATCGGTGCCGTTTATGGAAACCGACCAAGAAGTTGTACAACCATGCCTCTAAAAACAAGCACCAACAAATCCTCAATATAGGTCTCCATAGCCGTAGTGAACTGACTTGAAAACCAATTTCTCCCATCAAATCCTCAACAACCAGCTCGAGAGGTCCAACTTGCGACACTAGAACAAATTAAGAATCTCCAACATTGGGTTGATAAACAAACAAATTTAATGCAATCATATTGATAGTCGAACCGAGCAACCTTCCAAGAATAACCCTCACTGGTCCTGGTGCCTGAACTACCAGAACAAGCAATAGGGTCGGGACCCTAACTACTTGACCTCTTAGACTAACTACCTTAAAATCCAACCAAGACGATCTCCCTAGAATAACCATAATCCTTAAGCCTCAAGTAACCGAGCCCATCACTCAAAATCATAACGCAATCAATAATAAATTCTGTGGCCATAGAAGATCCCGTGACAATGACCTTGTCCAGATCTCGAAGGTTCCAAACCATAACTATTACACTCCCTTGAACATTTTGCGAAAGAAGATCTTTCTTCGAGTTTGAGATAATCCCTTCCTCAGGTGTGACAAGCTTAAATCCGATCGAGAAGATAAGAATAGATATTGCCACTGAGGTTGTGGGCATCACATTGATGACTACTGAAAACTAAAACTCAAGAACACAATTGAATACCTCATTTGGCGAGGGTACTTCAGAAGTTGCATCTCCCGTAAACGACACAAGAAAGGTAGGTCTAGAAAATGAGAATATGAACAAGACGACCGACCAACAATGAGCATTGGAGTTTACATCTCGAAAACTTGAAGAAGCCTTGGCTCAATAGTACTTATAACAAAATGTTGACCAGTTCTAGAAAACCTTTTGTACCTTACAATTTGAGTTCTAATAGAATTTGGTTTTTGTTCCAAATATCATATCTACTTCTACAGAAAAGAAAGGCAATGGGGCCCCAATCCCTAAAGACCTAATTGAGTTGGGCTTAGTAGGGAATGATGACCCAACAATTGAATTATTGAGTTGAACTTTGCTGACACACTAGCTATATTGACAAGTCAAGGCCTAATCACTAGTATGAACCCAACTTATTCAAAAGGGCTGAGAGGTTTAGCCATGGAATTAAATGACTGAAAACCTTATACGGACACTTGATGGAACAATGGGGTTATTGCCCCTAGTTGTGCCAACCAAGTTGTTACACCAATTGAACCACCACCAAGCGTGGCTGACTTAAGGACATAACCAAGATAGGCTCAGTAGGGAATGGTGGCCAACAGGCCAAGTAGTTGATCCACCGAGCTGAACTATGCTGATACACTGGTCGCACCGATGAACCAAGGCCCGGTCACTAGTACAAACCCAACTCAGCCAGATAGAAGGTTTAGTTGAGGAATTGAATGAATAAAAAGGCTCATACAATCCACTTGATGGAATAATAGGGATATCATTCTTGGTCGTGCCAACTGAGCTATCACATCGATCGATCGAGGTAGCATCAAGCGTGGCCTGCTTAAATAGGCTCAACAAGGAACGATGACCGAGTAGTTAAGTTACTGAGCTGGACTTTTTTCGATTCACTGGTCATGCTGATTGGCCGAAACCTGATCACTAGTATAAGTCTAGCTCGTATAGAAGGCTAGAAGGTTCACATGAGGAATTAAATGGTTGAAAGACTTAAGCCATACAACCAAACAATTGGGTTTTCTCCCTTTGTTGTGCCGACCCAGTTGTTGCACTAACTTCCCACAACTTAGGCCACCACTAAATTCTACACCTAGGCCTTGGTCAATTCATTACAAAAACATACCCACACCAACTCCATGCAAACCTTGGTCATTCCACCATGACTACTGATTTGCCCTAACTTGACATAAGCTTCGGTCACACCACAACATTTATCGACCTGCCCTAATTCTTACAAAGGCCTTGGATAAGCTAACTTGAGTATTGACTAGCAAACAAACTTAAAAAGAAAATTGAAGGAATAATAGTTCTGTTCTTAAAACCAAATTTCATTACATGTCATTTAAAGGCCTTGGCTTCCTGAGTCGCACAAAGTTTACAATACAAATAAATGAGAAAAAGGAATAAAAAAGAGAAGGAACAAAGGCCCAGAACATATACACATAGGAAAGGAAAGAAACATATTATGCCTCCTCAGTATTGGGGCCATGGTCATCTTGGTATCACCCTTATGTCTTGCCAATACTATCCTTGGGAAGCTCATACCTTCCCTCCACCTCTTCGACCTCGATTTCAAGAATAGACTCATCCTTGACCAAAGTCCATAGGCCTTAGTCTCCTTAACCTAGACCATAATGCTCTCCTCAACTGATGTAAGGTGATTGCCAAACTGGAAAGCTCAGCCGACTACTAGAATAACTAGAGTTTGAAGTAGAACTACTAGACAAGGACATTACAAAAGAGCAAAAGGAACTTACCGAGCAGAGAATGACATCGAACATTGGGTTGAACTCCCACATGACCTAGCTTTGCTTTTATCTCCCCAATCTCCAAAAGAAACCGATAAAGTCCTGGTCCCTTGGGATCCTTAATGATTTAGAGTAGCTTATCACCAACGACCTAGATCTCACTCCGATTTGACAGCTGTCATGCATCTCTTGATCTTGGGGTTTCTCTCATAGATGCCTTTAGGGAAAAGTACGAATACACACGATGCAGAATTCTGAATTCCAGCCACCCCCTACGAGTAGCTCTCTCCCTCCCTATAAACCACATCCTGCCCGTGAATTTGGCATCAATTCACGGTCAGGATGCATTCCTCATGTACTTTGTGGCTAGTAAATATGACCCCTGGAAGAGTACGTACAACCCATATGCCATGGATGAAGATAGTTATAGTTTCACAGAATTGAAACACAACTTAAGACTTAACCTTTTTTCTTTTTTTTTTTTTTTCATCCAACATTACTTTCATCTATCGAGCTAAACCTCCTACTGTCTAAGTGTGAGCATCGGGAAACGGTTCACTTGGGCTGGATTTGGAATCGCCATCCATCAGTTAAGGAAATGGAAATGATAGGACCTTCAAGAATGACATCAAAAATCGTTTCACTTATAATGACTCCAAAGCACGAGGCATTGACTACACCGGTCCAGGTAAGACTCGGATGGGAGAGGTGGGGCCCACATAGTGTCTCAAACAAACAAGCATAAATGAGAACAAAATACGAGAATAAATCAGCATAAAAATAAATCCTCCCTAACTAATCATTATTTATGTTTATTATTTATTATTTTAGTTTTCTCAAAACTACAGAAATTGAAAATCTCACACTACTCAATCATCTACTATTCTATCTCATGGTCATAAACGACATCAGAATCATATAGACATCCAATAGAAGGCATGAACATGTATCACAATAAAACAATCTCAATTTCAGAATCAAATCAAATCCAATTATTAGAACGAGAGAGAAGAATAAACCGATATATCATGATTTCAAGCTTTCAATGAACACCCTATCGCAGAGAAATCTAAGCTTCAATCCCTAGAGAAAATCAAGAGGAGAATTAACATTATTAATAACATCATCTCATTTAGCTGGAAAGAAAACTGCAATATTCAAAAAATAGAACCGGTTTAGTTTCTAAAAAATTTACATAACCATCTAAATCCTACAAAAAAAGGACTAGCTAATCTGGGTTGGTATCGAGAGTTTATAAGAGCTGAATCAGCTATGTCTCTCTCCTTCCAACTATAGATATAGAGAAAGCCGAACAAAACAAGAAAAGAAATAAAATCAGATGCAGAGAAAGCAGTATGGAAGCTAGTTGGAATGTGGCCTGATATCAAGATTGAATGCTGTGAACGGGAGGGTGATGAGAAGAAACGCTCGATCTAGGGACGATCTAAATAGGGAAGTTGAGTCCATTGATATTTGAGAATGAGCATTCGAATGAAGGGAGATCTTAGTAGACCGCGAGCTTTAGCATTTGGTTGGTGATGGAAGCTTGAATGAACACGGTCACAGTAGCAGCTGTTGTAAACTTTTCATTTAACAACGGAAATAACAAAGGATTGGGAATTGGCTGAGTCCGAGATGTCCCCCTGAGTTCCTTTCTTCGATCGACAATGGCAGTTGGGGGCTTCAACCGAAAACTAGAAGAAGAGATTCGACAACCTAGGCGCGGGTTTTGATTGAAACTGACGAGGACAGATCAGTCATCGTTCCTATTTAATTGACAGAGAAAATGAAAACAAGGGATTCTAGCCCTCCGTCTCAGATAAAAATGGCCTTCGGTGGCAATCGGGGATAACCTAGAGAGAGGTTAAAACAAGTGGAGAAACAGAGAGAAAGAAAGGTTTCGTGGAGGTTGCCGCCGCTTGGTTCAGATCTTCCACTGTAACTCGTTGCAGTGGTGGTGTTAAATCTAAAGGAGAGAGAAAGAGAGGATGAAGGGGTGAGAATCAGGAGAGAAATGGAAGAAAGGAAAGAAGAGAGGGAGAGAGATGGATTGGCCGGAAGTGGAGGAGATTACTACAGGTTCGTCGCCGGCACTCTCTTCATCTTTGGTTCAGTGGTGATAGAGCAGCCAAGACGAAGAAGAAGAAAGAAGAAGAGAATGGTTTTGTATACGTGGATCCACGACATTAACCGAAATGGAATCTTTTCGGATGAAGAGGTAAATTAGGGTATTTTTGGCTGACATTTGGTAGGGTGGGGTTTTTGGACGTTCAAGGTTGACCGGTGGGGTTCAGATTGAGCCAAATGGGCTTAGATCGGACAAATCTGGAAAGGGCATGATTCGGTCAATGTAGAACATTAAGACGAAATCTTGGTGTGATGAAGAGGTAAATAAAGGTAGTTTTGGGTAAAATTTCATAGGGTAGGGTTTTTGGATAGTTTGAGGTGATTAGTAAGGTCAGATTGGGCCAGCTAGGCCCGGATCAGAAGGATTTGGAATTTGGTCAAATTGAAGTTTCGAAACGTAATTTAGGTGCAGCGAAGGGGTAAACAAAGGTGTTTTGGGTTAAAATTTTACAGGTGGGTATTTGGAAGTGTTCGGGATCAAATGGTGATGTCTGATTAGTCTTGGAGGATCAAGATTATAGGAATTTGGGTCAATAGGATGTTCTAGAATGAAATCTTGGTTTGATGGAAGGGAAAATAGGGGAATTTGGGGTTAAAACATTATGGGCAGGTATTTTGATGTATCCAGAGTTTAATGGTGTGGTTTGATCATTTCAAATGTGTTAAGATCAAGGGAATTTGAGCAGACATCAGAAAGGAACCTTTGCTTAATAAAGGGGTAACGAAGGAATCTTGAGATGAAATTTTATGGGTAGGTATTTTGAGAGGTCTCAAGTTCGATGGTGGTGTCTGATAAAAAGTGTAGATGGGATTGATCGGGGCCATCGGATTGGTATTAGGTAGTTTTGACGGTGGATTTGAGGGCTATTTGGGTAAAATCTGGGTTTCTTGGGTTTTTTAGTGTTTTAGAAGGATTGAAAGGGTCTGATTAGGAATTTGGGGTTCAAGAGGCATATTGAGCAAAAATCGGGTGTTGAGACTAAGCTATAAGACCATCAACACCTAATTTTTGCTTGGTCCCTTCACCTTAACTCTCCATACCTTCCTTTTAGACCCTGAAACTATGAAACAAAACCGGATCAAATTAAGACTTTCCAAAGCTAAAATTCCCTCTTTTGACACAATCCACGGGAAAATGAAAACCTTGAGATCATCAACATTGACATCCAATCGGGTATGGCCCACAGTTTGGAAAACTATAAATTAGTTACACATCCAACATTCATCATGCCAACTCCTTTTTTTCTAACAATCTGATCCAATGCATCCATTGCCTTAAGATCACTAGGATACAATCAACTAACAAATCTCACCGTGAATCTATGACAATTAACCATAAAAACACCAAGGTCCCATTTTGACGGCCCTGTACAACTAGAATTAGAAAACCTAGATTAACCATTTCCTTTTTAGATCAGAACCATCCACTTGACTCTTCACCTTAATTCGTTCCTATCCACCAAATTTTATCCCAAAATTCCCTCATTTGACTCACCATCAAGCCTAGATCCTATTTCAACAAATTTCATTGATTAGATCTTATCATCTATTACCCTAGCTTCATTTGTCCAATCAAAACTCACCATTGTATTTGGAAACCCTAAAAACCTCAGCATGTAAAATTTCATGACTAAACTCTTCCATTAGATCGTTAAGAAAGTGATTCCATTTTAAACCTTCTCATTAATTGATAAACTATTGGCTAAAACCTAGACTCAAACTAAATCTATCAATCTACACCTCTGATTAAAGATCCATCACCTTTATCAAATTCAGGATGTTCAAAAGTGGCTACCCACCAAATTTCATTAAGCAAAGGTTCTATTTCAGTAGATCTCGTTGATCTAAACTTGTTAGCCATAGATCTCCATCATCCTGGCCATGTTAGACCAATCGGACCTCACCACTGTGTTCAGAGACCCAAAAAACCCTAGCACATCAAATTTCACGACCTAATATCCCCTTTGACCATTAAACTAGGAAGATGCCATTTTGATGTGCCAGATCGAATCCCCATCTTATTTGTTTCAAAATAAACCTCAAAAGGGTCATGGCTGATATCAAACCCATTCTTGACATGATCAAACACCTGGACCAATGAAACTGAGCCTAATAGACCCAAAGATACCCCCATTTAAAACTAAGAAAAAACAAAATAACTTTTGTAAATGGGCCAAATTTACATTTTCTATCACTGGTAGCCTCAAATATGAGACTTCCATGATAGGCATGCCCCAATCTCCCACTAGATGCACAAAACATATAAAAACCATCCAAAATCAAAGAAAATCTTTCATAAAGGAGGAAAGCTTAACTAAACACCTTTTTCTTTAAAAAATCCTTGCCCTTTTTCTTGCGAAAGCTCTCTTGAAGCCCAAGCCCTTCAATTGAACGAATTTCAGAACTCTCCCCCTTCCTTTCTCTATAAATACTAACCCAACTCGAGCTCAAGAGGAGTTGAAGGGGGATTTAGAGAGGACTTGGGAGGGGGGGGGGGATCTAGAGAGAGGAAAGACAAAAGAAAGAGCCAAAGAAGCATGCCCAACTCCTACAGGTAACCCATTCGCAAGAAAATCTCCAAGCATTTGAACCTGAAATTTTGAATCCACTTACCATGTTTTAGATCTAAAACTTGCACAATATATCCAAACTTCCAACTATCTAAAAGCTCTTCCAAGCTCATTCAAACCTTCTCTTCGTTCAGTTCAGCTGTAGGGATCTCAGTAACAAGGCAACATATGAGAGGTAAGCCTTTCACCACATTTCCCAAAGTGGCCATGCAACACCTTGGGATAAGAACTATTAAGGAAAATGGGCCTAAGGCTCATTACTAATATGATTAGTTAAGAGATCACATGACAACTTAAGTTATGTGATTTGGGTTGAAAATGGGCATGGGTTTAGGTATTGAGCACCCATTCTCTTAAGAAGATAATGCTTATCAATTAAAGACAAAGTTCTAATCCAAATTTGATTTGGATAAGCTTAGTTAGGTTAGGAGAGTGCTCTATATAAAGGACTAAGAGGGGAAGGGGAAATTTACCAATTCTCTCTACTATCTTGCTCTTTCTTCTTCTCCCTTTGCCTCCAAAATCCCTAATTCGACCCACTTATGATAGGGGTTGATTTCCAAAAGTCCTCTATTACGTTTTTGCAAGAAAAATATCAGAGGATATCAGGTTCCCATACCCACTTTGATCCAAACAAGTTGGAGACTAGTTTTTCTGAAATAGTGTTGCTAAATCAACTTCATGTACATACTATGCCATCTTCAGTTGGAGGCTGATTTTGGTATTGATATTGGGCATGAACTCCACTCTGGGAGATGCATATTGTGGACTCCATATTAGATATAATCATTTTTTAATTTGTTTTCAAATATGGTCCGGTTTAGTGTATGATCGATAATGAAAATTTAGATTTCAAAATTATCAAGAAATCGGTTCATGAGTGGAGTTAGAAAAGTTTTAAAAATTTGGCCAGCAAGTAAATTTGGTTTGGCCATGTTTAATCTAATTTCTAATCCATTGAACAATGGTGTAAGAGCACTAGGTTCAATTCTTGGACTAAACTAAATCAGATTTGAAACAAACATCAAATCGACATGAACTAGTCTAGCTGATTTGACATCGTCAATACATTGGGGCCAATGATTTGAAATTTAATATTTATATTTTTTGATATTATTTGGAATAGTTCTATGGTGAATTCTTGAATTCTTGGGCAGAAAGTGTGATGGAGATCGATTTTTTTATTGGTGGCAAGTTTAATGCACACTATGCATATTGATATTATTGGTGTGTAATTAATTAATATTTTTATTTTTCAGACAAGATGTATTAGGGATTTTCCTGATGTAAGAATTATAAATTAGGGTTTTCTATGTTTGTTTACATTGGAGAACACACTAGAGATGGAGAATGATGGAGAATGGGATTGATGTAGAGATAGCAGATCGATGGATTCTTGTAGATTGTCTAGATAAGATTCAAAACATTATACCATCAACCATTGTTATTTCATTCTATTATTTTTCTGATTGTTTTCTATTTTGATTGTAAATCATACCTGAGAATGTTTAGATCATAATCTTTATGAGTTGATGCTTGCTTTGGGCACTAAACCCTAGGTTGATTTAACCTAGTTTTGGTTCACCTTACATGGTCCGAACCTAGGTTCTTTGGGGACTGTTAACAACCCCTTAGATCACTTATTAAGTGATCAATTTTGGGCCTAGATTAGGGGTTTGAAGGGCCATTTCATGGACCAATTTAGTCCACACTTGTGAAAACTAGTTAGGTATAGATTAAAGCAAGATAAGCTTACTTTAGCATGGACTGCTATATGGGTCGAATTGCTTTTTGTAAATGGGCTCATATACAAAGTAAAATTTTATTGGATAAATGGGCCCAATAATGGGTTGATAGTATATTAGTCGAAATGGATCTGGGTTTTTACAATCTTTAAGTTGATTATTGATCAATTATGTGTAATGTGTTATGTAAATGTGATTCATACATGGGCCATAAGTGCTTGTCCCATGCAAAGACTTTATGTGGCTCTTTGCATCCCTCATGGCTGAATGCACATCATTTCCATGATATCCATGGATCATTGAATGATTTCTCACCTAATGGGCCCTTCTCTTGTTTTCTTTCAGGGCCCACTTAAATATAACTTTATGAAAGTTAATGGAAACCACTACTGTATAGGATCTAAAACCAACTTAGGGACTAATATAATTGTTCCCTCACCAATGATATAAGTGCTAGATGATAGGGAATATAATAAGATGACATCTCTAAAGACCTTTTGTCATTAGCATGAAAATGGACTGAATTGGTGAACAGAGATACACCATGAAAATGGACTAAATTGGGGCTCCCGATATAACGAGTTGGTACTTATCGATTGAAAACATGAATAGTGTCTTCATCATTGAGATAGAGGAAAATCTCAGAGATGAACACATAGAAATGGAATGTAAATAAAAATCCATTCTACGGTATATAACATGAAACAATAACTAGGTCGTGAACTAATTATTCATGTAATTTGTTAGAAATGGCACACAAACCATTCTCTAAGTTGTTGGATGATAACAAACTTAAAGGACCTAACTATGTAGATTGGATTTGCAACTTTAACCGAGTGCTCACGTCTAAGAAAGTAGACAAACTTCCCAAGGAGAAGGCACCAAAACATCCTGGTGAAAGAGCTTCTAAGGCTAGAAAAAAGGAATATCAGGAATGGGAAGAGAAGAACTTTTTTGTCTGTTGTTACATTATCACCTCATTGGACAACACTATAATATGAACAAGCTAAAAACATTTTTGCAAGAGCTCGACAATATGTTGCAAAGGACCGAGGAACTAATCCTAAAGGACAAGCCAGTAGCCATGCTTGTTTAAGGAGGAAAATTTGGTAGAAAGAAACGTAAGGGAAAGAAGAAGTCTTTGAAGAAGGATGACAAACAAAAAAAGCAAAAAAGAGATAAGTCAATGGATGAGTGTCACTTCTACAAACAGACCGATCACTGGAAGATGAACTATCCTCAATACTAGAATCCTTTAAGAAGAAGAAAGAAGGTATTTTTGAAACTCATGTCATAGAGATCAATATGTTGGCCATTTCTGCTTCCTAGTGTATTGAGTTCGAGGCTTTTACTCATGCATGTAACACTTTGCAAGGGTTCAAGGAAAGTAGAAGGTTGAGTGATGATGTGATCGTATTCTACATGGGTACATCTGTAATTGTTGCAATTGCTACTATAGGATTAGTAGATTTAGTTTTTGGAGAAGGGAATATTACCTTACCCTAAAAGATTGTCTTTTTTTTTTTGCAACATAGGAGAAATTTGATTTTAGTTTCTAAGTTATTTAAGGATGGTTATTCTATTTTATTTAGTAATAAGATTACAATTAAGTTGAATAACAAATTCCTTACTTTTGAAGAACTTAAGAATGGTGTCTATGTATTCCACCATTCTCTAGAAACAAATGTGATCAAAATAACATCGAAATACATCCTCATGAAAAGAACATGAGAAATTGTTAATCCTATATGGTTGTGGCATTACTGACTTGGCCACATAAACATAGAATGAATCACAAGACTAGTGAAGGATGATCCTCTAGATTTTCTCACAATAAAAGTTTTACCAACTTGTGAACTTTGCCTTCAAGGAAAGATGACAAAGATGACGTTTATAGGTAAGCTTGAAATAAGTACAAACACACTTGATCTTATACATATAGATGTATGTGGTCCCTTGATTGTTAGGACACGTAACCAACATTCATATTTTATAACATTTATCAATGACTATTTTCGATGTAGCTACGTGTACATAATAATATATAAGTCTAATTCCTTTGAGATGTTCAAAGAATTTAAACATGGAGTTGAGAAATAGTTGGGGAGATAAATTAAAGCCTTTCGATCAGATCAAAGAGGTGAATATCTCTTTGATGAATTTGGGGACTACTTAAGGGACAACATGATTATATCATAACTGTTTCCTCCTTCTACACTACAATTAAATGGTGTGTCAGAGAGAAGAAATTAGACATTAATGGATATGGTTTGGTTACTCCTTGTCCACTCAAAACTACCCATATCCTTGGGGGCACACATTAGAGAATATGATTTACGTGTTGAGCTGGGTTCTAACCAAATTAGTTCCTAAGACTCCATAAGAGTTATGGGCTGACAAGAAACCAAGTATCAAACAATTTAAAGCATGGAATTTTCTAGCATATGTCAAAAAGACAAGTATAGACAAAATGTAATCCAAAACTAGTCATTTCTTATTTGTAGGCTACCCATAAGGACTCCATTATGTATATCTTCTATACCCAAGAGAATAAAAGGTTTTTGTTAGTTGAAATGCCTACTTTGTAGAAGGGGACTACATCTTAAGCAATCATCATCAAGAATAACTTCTTGATGAGGAAGGTTCAGGGGTTATTAGAGATAACCCGCATGTTCTAAATATCATTACCTAAACAAGAAACTCTCCTCGGGTGTCTAAATCTCCTGTGCATTTCGATAATGATCAAGAAAGTTACTTGATGAAAATCATGGATGATGAGAAACAACTCTTGACTTATACAAAAGCTATGTTAGACACAAACTCCTTAAAGTGGGTAGATAACATGGAAGCCCAGGTGGACTCAACGAATAAGAACAAAGTTATGACATTGGTAGAACCATCCCATGGGGTGAAAGTGATTAATTGCAAGTGGATTTATAAGAGGAAGAAGAGCCCTGATGGAAATGTTGGGATCTACAAAACTTGATTTGTGATGAAAGGTTACACTTAGAAAGGAGTTGATTGTGAGGAAACCTTTTTGCTCTTGGCCATGCTTAAGTCTATGAGGATACTATTGGCTATAGCAACACACTACAACTATGATATCTGGCAAATTGATGTTAAAATTATATCATTGAATGGAGATCTTACCGAAGATATATGCAACAACTGGAAGACTTTGTTGCCAAGGGTAAAAAACACATGGTTTGTAAGTTCAATAGATTCATATATGGATCAAAGCAAACTTCTAGTTGTTGGAAAATCCATTTTGGATCAATAGTCAAACAGTTTGATTTTGAGAAAATCTATATGAACCCTGTGTTTACAGAAAGATAGTGATAGACAAGGTTTGAACTCTTAATTCTATATGTAGATGACATATTGTTCATTGGGAATAATGTATCAATGTTAACAATGGTGAAGATATGGCTTTTGCAATAATTCTCCTTGAAATATCTTAGCAAAGCTTCTTATATTTGGGAACTTTGACTCTATATAGATTGATCAAAGAGGTTAATTGGATTTTGCATTGACAATATTGTTAAATGATTCAACATGTAAGATTCCAAGAAATGATTTATTCCTTTCAAACATTGAGTCACTCTCTCCAAAGGTATGCCACCTAAGATCCCCGAGGAAATAGAGGACATGAGAAATGTTCCCTTTACCTTTACTTAGGGAGAATCAAACATGATATGTTGTTCACTTGACCTGACATTGTTCAGGCCGTTAGTGTTGTGAATAGATATCAATCCAACACAGGACAAGAACACTGGACAATTGCGAAGAACATTCTAAAATACTAATGAAGAACAATGGTAGTTCACTATAGATGATCAATTATATAGATGCCGACTTTTAGTTTGACCTAAATGACATAAAGTTTACACCTAGATACATCTTTATGTTGGGATCTTGTATAGTTAGTTGGAGAAGTGACAAACAGGGGTCCTTAATAAACTCTATAACTAAGGTTGAGTACATTGTGGCAAGTGAGGATGCTAAGGAAGCAATATGGATGAAAAAATTCATCTAGGAATTAGAAGTCATACCATTTAGCATATCACCCATTCCATTGTTGTGTGACAACATTGGAGCCATTGCTCAAGCTAAAGAAACAAGAGCCTAATCAACAAAAAATATGGCCGACCCATTAACTAAGCCATTAACATAGAAAGCGTTTAAAGGACACGTGGATAGTATGCAATTGAGGCTAATACCCAATTGGACCTAAGTATTAGTGGGAGCTATTAAATAGTGTATGCCCTTAGTTCCAATCAGATTGATGTATATAAACATTTATCGGTAAGTGAATAAAGTACATTATTGTTTCATGTTCATATTAGTGTTTTTCTATGAATTACTTCATAAATTTGACACTAATAAGATTTGTGCTAGTTTAGAATATTCTTAGTCATTGAATAAACTTGGGGAGTTTATCCTAACAAGGCTGACACTAGTGAGTTGCTGAAGTAGTGAAGTAGTTTGTCTCAACTGTTAGGGTTAGACCCCAAGCACAACCAATAAGTGTTTAGAAAGTTTCCCTTAACCCAAAACTTGATTATGATATTACACTAAGTTTTGGACTGGACTGTTTTGATATGCCAACCAATGAGATCCATCAAAGATCAAATACCTAGGCATGTTGGGGTAGTTTGGGAAATCACCAGAGTGGGTGATCATAGTGATAGGACCAACCCCTTTGTCAGAAAAAGTGAATATCAGGGTTTACATTCTCTTTGATGGAAAACTAAAATATTAGTAGTGGATTTCAACTATATTTGAAATCTAATTTGCAAAGTATATTTATATATTATATTACTATTTTATGAAAATAAGTTTGCAAAAAACTTAATCCTGGGATCCATCTAATTAGAGACTATGACATTGTATTTCATAGTTAGGGAAGAGGTCCTTCCCTATGGGCAATGTTTTGATGATTGTGGTTCGAGAGGTTAGGTGCAAGAGACCATTATAGGGTTGATTACCTAATGAGCTTTCTTTTGCATAAATCCATTATCCTTGGGTCTTCATAAGATGGCTGAATCTAAGCATCATTTATATGTAAATGTTGGATCCAAATTGAGCCCAAGTTGTTTGGGTCAAGGGTTCACTACCCTAAGCAATGAATTTGGCTTAACTTCTACCAGAGGTGGGGCTAAGCCCCTATGGACTTGTGAGAGACCTTTGTGGGTTCTACGCCATACAATGTTCAGGTCCAAAGTGGGCATGCAATAACTTAGGACATGAACCATTAAAGAAAATTGGATAATTTCCATTAGTCCTTTACCATGTTTTTGCAAGAAAAAACATCAAATTGATATCAGGTTCACCTACCCACTTCGACATAAGCAAGTTGGAGACCAGTTTTTGTTAAAATGGTGTTGTTGAATCATCTTCACATACACACTATGCCACCTTCAATTGGATGCCAATTTTAGGATTTATATTGGGCGTGAACTACCACTCCAGGAGCTGCATAATGTAGACTCCGTATTAGGGATAATCAGTTTTTAATTTGGATTCAAATTTGATTCAGTTCAGTGTAAGATCGATCTCGAAATTTTAGATTTCAAAATTACTAGAAAATCGGTTCCCAAGTGGGGTTAGAAAATTTTTAAAAATTCGGCCAGCCACTTAACTTGGTTAAGCTATGTTTAATCTGATTTCTAATCCTTCTAACAAATGTTTCATTGGAGAAAATTCAAAATGTAATCGTTCATTGTTAGCCAATTGAGTTTGTCCATTGCTGATTTGATTTTTAAAATATCAAGGAGGTTTTATTCATTAGAATGAAACGTGACATAGGATAGAGGTTACAAATGATGGGTAAAAAATCCCAAGTAATTATTTAATATAGGTGTTTGATGCTTCAATCACCATTTAGGAAACTTATTTTAGGGTTCACTCTTACCATCACATTTCTACCTTCTATTGTTTTTATTTATACTTTTTTTTTTTAAATTCAAGCCCCTTTCATAGCCATAGGGATGGGAATTGATCTTCATATTTCATTAAGATAAGTCATGGCTTCTTATTGATTGTGGAGGACTTTACCTTATGAAAAAATTTAGATAGGTGGGGAAGATTGAAATTTGTAGGTAAATGTCATTGTGAAAGGCTTCACAATGATTGAATCATCTTGGCTGCCTTAGTTTTTCTTGACTAATTCTTGTTTGTCCTTTGGTCAATTCACTATTGCTCCAACCTTCTTTGACAACTACCCAACTTTCCTTGGTTATTCCCACTTCAATGAAGCTATCGTGTGTTCTCTGTTTTCCTTTTCTTTTTCTTTTTTGACTAGGTTTCTACCTTTATCTCCTTTTTTCTCCCTTGCTTGTATTCTTTATCTTTCATAACTTTTGCTCGATTGTTTTAACTACATTATATCTAGTTTTGAGCAAGTGTTAGAACTTGATTATTGCTCGGTCTATTGCCTAAACCCCCTAATTCAACCCAAACACCCAATTAAACTTAATTGGACTGAACCCTAGGCATACCAAAACATCTACCCATAAAGTTCTAATCCAAAATCCCTCCATTTACCCTTTTATCGCATAAAGATTTGGTTTTAAAGCATCTCATTGACTGAATCATTACCCTTCCAGATTTGCTTGACCCAAGACTAGTTAAACCAAATTGACCCTACCAATCGATCCAGAATGCCAAAAAACCCTACCTGCCAAATTTTAACCAAAAATACCATTGTTTGCCCTTCCATCATACTAAGATTCTATTTCAAAGCTCTAGATTGACTGAATCACTCCCTCCAGATTTGCTTGATACACGCCTAGTTGGGCCAATCTGACCCCATCAACTGATCTAGAGTGCTCAAAAAATCCACCCTACAAAATTTCAACAAAAAATACCCTATTTTACCCCTTTGACTAAAAAGATTCCATTTCAGGCAATCTCATTGGCCTGTACATATAAAACCAGTATGTATACTCAAACCCATGTCCACCCTCCATTTTTTTACACAAAATCCTCTCCATTAGATCAGAATTTTAGTTTGACCCCCAAAAGATAAAAATTTACTTAACCACCCTTATACCCTAATATAAATTTTAACCTTTCTTTCCATTCGAACTAATGGCCTAAACTTACTATTCAACACCTTCTTTCTCTCGACATTACAACGACTGAACTGAAATCTCCCCTTCTCTGAATACTCAATCTTATTCTTTCCATCTCTTACTCAATCTCTTTCTTTTTTTTTTTTTCTCTTTCTCTCTTTCTTACAAACACACTATCTTTCTCTCTCTCTCTCTCTCTCTCTCTCTCCTTCCTTTCCTTTCCCCATCTCTTTCTTTTCTTCTTAATGCTTCCCTTGTTTCTAGACACCACCGAGAGCGATGGTGGCATTCTTCCTCCTATTTTTGTCTTCTTATTCTCCCTCACCTAGCTCTATCTTTTTCTCTTTCTTTATTTCCTTCCTTCACCTCCCGACTCCCTTGTCTGCCATAGCATAGGACTATCAACAAACATCTATTAACTAGACTTGTCTTCATCTGATTCTAATTAGAATTGAATACCACCCCAGCCACTACTTCTAATTTAATTTCTCCTAACCCTCTATTGACTATCATCTAGTTTGGAATAAAGAGCAAAAATAGTAACATTAGACTACATTTCTCACCATAGATTGAATAGGCTACACCAATGAGCAATATTAGTATCAAGAGATTTTAGTTCGAGAATCATTTTTCAATTGATTGAGGTTTTTCAAAGCCGATTTACTGGTTTAGAGATCTATTTTATACAACTGTTGGTATCAGCTGGTATCTTTCTAGTGATTTTCGAGTTTGGTATTTGCATATTGATTCACGATGAGCCGATCTTCATATTTTATAATTCCTTGGTTTTTCTTTCAGTTTGTTTTAGCTTTCCAGTTATGATCTGGATAATCTAAATGATAATAACAATATAAAATGGATGACATAAATCTCTAGTCAGGCGAGACCTGGTTTTGTTTTAGTTTCTCTTTTTTGTTTTTATCAGTTTTTTTTGTTATATGGTGTATTTTTCTTATGATAGTGTTGTTGGTTCAAATGAAACTGATCCATTTGTGTTTTGAGAGAATAGAAAGGATTCATATGTGTATAAATATATGTGAGAAAAATTTGTTAGGAAGAAAAATTTTAGTAAAACATGGTTAACGAAATCAAGTTCATTGTTAATAAGTTTAATTCGATGTGTAGTTGTTCCTATTTCATGTAGAGGCTTAATCTCAATCCTCATCTCTCTTGAAATAAATGGATAAAAGCAGAACCACAATACATTTATTTAATAGTAGTGATAATAAAAACAAATGATAATAATGATAAAAGTAGTATAAGATGACATGTATTTACAAGTAAGAGAATAAAGTGGACAATAATATGTGCATTCAAAGAGAAAAACAAAAATGAATGAATTGACAAAAATGGTATTAAAATGGCAATGATGTGGTAGAATATGTGGAAAAGTAGAAAAATAGATAAATAGTAAAAACATAAAAAAAATAAAAATGAAAATAAAAATAAAAATAAAAATAAAAATTGAAAATAAGAAAATGGCAATAAAAAACAATAATGAAAATAACAAAAATAAAGAAATGTACAAATAGATGAAGATATATAATAAAATAAAAGAAGAAAAATGTGCAAAAAATAAATAAATAAAAACAATAAAAAACAATGAACTCGGGAGAGGGGCATTGCTTAACACTAGTATTTCTTTGATATTCCATGTCGGACCCACTTATTGGACTCAAGAGAGGGGTGCCTAATCCCTTTCCTCTCCCATCTGAGTCTTAGCCAGATTGGTTCAGCATGTGCTTTGGGTCTTGGAGTCACTAATAAACCAAAAAATTATTTTCGATGTAATTCTTGAAGGGACCATCACCTTCATTTCACTTAATTGATGTGTAGCAACTCCAAATCTGCCCAAGTGAACTACTTTTTGACACTCAAAACAAATGGCTAAGAATATCCCCCCTTCATTTCATTATCAAATGCATTGTGCATAGTGAATAAGTACATGTTGAGTACAATATGTGGTTAGTTGAAAATTTTCTCATTCTTACTATAGTTAGGGTTCCTTTTGATAAAAGTAAATTCCCTTGTCACTCTTATTATTCTCTATCTCCCTCTCTTTCTCTTTTTCTCATTTTTTTCGTATCTTTTCTCTCTCATTCTCTTTTTTAACCCTTTAATAGCCCTTAAGGTGCATCCCATGGATGTGGCTGGCTTGCCAAAGGAAAATTTTCTAGTGCATTCGATCAACTAGATAATTAGTGATTTTTTGAAATTCATAGCATTTTTTAGCAAACAAAAATTCATAGCATTAAAATGGTGCATTTGTTTTTTGCTGACTCAAGAATTACATTCACAAGGAATTTGCAATGCTTTGATGGTTTCAATGTTGCCCTAGTTTGGGACACTAAGGTGGTGTTCGACATCATGGAATGTCTATGAGATATTCCATTTGGGAACACACAACATCTAAGTAGATGTTTGGTTCGCCTGTGGTGTGGATCGATCCATGCTATCTCGTGGATTGGTCCACACCAAGGGCCAAAATCTCGTTCATGGGTTTTTCTCATGGATTAAACCACACAACCCTTGATTATTTTTTTAGCATTGATCATGTGTTTTGCATATGATATTTATCCTATCTAACCCTATTCTTTACCGTTGCAATATCTCACAGAGCACCGCCAAATTGCTTCTCCAGTTGTCGTTGCTTCTCCAATCACCTTATTTTTATTAATAATTAAGTTTCAAATATTATTAATTATTATTGTTATTATTTTATTAATTATTAAGTTTCGAATATTATTTTTGTTAATATTAATAATTGTTTTTAATTGTTATTAAAAATATTATTAATTAATGTTAATATTGATTTATAATTATTAAGTTTTGATATTACTTTTATTAATATTAATTGTTATTGATATTATTACTTATTGTTAAATGTTATTAACATTGTTGTTAATATTATCAAATATCATTAATGCTACTACTCATTTATTATTAATATTAATATTATTATGTGTTATTTAATATTATTGATTATTATTAATATTAATTTTATTAATTATTAAAATTCTTAGCAATTTACTATTATTATTATATTGTGTATATTACTAAAAAATAATATATTGTTTTTCAATGATTAATGGCATAGGTTATCTTAAATGTTGTAGTTGAGATGCATGGAATCAAACACGATGTGTGGACTGAAATGCACCACACCTTGTAGAACGCTCATAGAGGTGTGGTTTGGATTGGTCCACATATTTTTGTCCACATTGCAGAACAACTACCCTGTTGGGGTGTGGTGTGTTTTCATCCACACCACAAGGGGTTAGGGGTCAAGGGTGGTTATTTAGGTTTAAAAGAAACATCTCTTCTTGAAAAGGATTTTTGACTATAGAGTCCTTGATCAACAACTAACATTTTATAAAGGCATCCCCTTAGGACTTTCACGAGTCCTTAGTTGAATGTGGCTATTTTAAGAGGGAACAAATTCAGCTTTCTTTAAGGGTAGCTGGACTTGACTAAGCTAATTGCTATTTTATAAGTAAGCATCTTCAGCAAGAGGTAAAGGAATAGAGAAAAATAATATTTTATTGATGGAAGGAGCTAGACCCATGCATGAGATAGACTACTCTATGTACCAAATTGAAAGGGATCAAGCTTATATGTTGTTTGAAATGTCTTGGAATGACATGAAAAAGTGGATAGCAAACTACAAAAAAGGCACTCTCAATGGTAAGAGTTAGATTAGAGAGCATTAATCCCTAACTCAAGGACTACATTCAAATCCATGTAGGTGGTTCGATATTGAAGTTGGCATAAAAAATTGATAAATAGGCATTCATAGCTGTTGAGGAGACAACTGCATTGGTTCCCCATGCATGACCATCTAATGACTCCTTAATGTCACACTCTAAGGGTTTCCTTAACACTTGTAATTGTTGTCCTATTTAAAAGATGGTTCTTGAGGCTCTTGGAATGTAATAAGGTCCTAATCAATCAACTTCTAAACAACAATCTTGAGTTGATGGCTATTGTCAGTGGTTTGTCCTAGGTTCCGATGATAACCACAATAGGCATAGGCATTCTCATCATAATGTTTTAGTTTATACTCCGACAGGGTTTTTATGTTAGGTAAATATAGATATCCATTTTTAACCAAGACAAGCAACAACAGGGAGTATGAACTAGGTAGCGGGGTAAATTTCTTTCTTTACCTTTGGGAAATTTGTTGTACATTAGAGGTCTACTACTATTGGTACGACTATTGTTGCATAGAAGTAGGTATCCTAGGAAATGTGTTAGATGAAGTTGTGGCTATAAAACTAGCTAGGTGATTGGAAATGGATTGCACTTCACTTTTCCTTAGTATTTAAGCACAAACTTCTTTAGTCCAAGGGTAGATGCTTCTACTCCAATCATCAACAAGTTAATCCGATCATGTCTAATAAATTCTTCAATTGTGACGCTATTTCATTGAAGTCTTTAAGTGGTTGTGCAATTAGCAAAGTATGGTATGGATCTTTCAAAGTCTTGATAAAATTCCTTACTATTTCTTCCTTGGGCATAGGGTAAAGTAGTTTGGTTGCTGTAAGTAGGAGGTGGTTAGGCTAGGGGATGGTCTCCTTGAAGGACAGAGGAAGACCAGGAGGGAATCAACCGAAGGGTTAGGGTAGAGGGAATGATGAGGTGGCTTGAGCAAGGAATCCAATGATGGGGTTAATCAATGGTTGAATGAATGAATTTTGTTATGAGGGGATTCCTATTTATAGGGAAGGATCCCAAGATCTTGAAAGGAAGGAGCCAAAAGTGTTTGTTTTCTACTAGGAAAGAGAATATTAGATTTTTTGTCGGCCATTAAGGAGCATTGCTAGGGTTCCGCCACATGTTCTTATGAGATCTCTCGAAGGTTGACTTTTCTTTCACCCGAGGATCCTAATAATCCACGTGTACTATCACCTTTCGCATCTCATTTAACTGACGTGGCATTAGTGACGTCATTACTTAGTGGGTAGCCTTTTACTAAACCTACGTGGCACCCGATCACAAATATAACTTGAAATTACACGTGCAATTGGTATTCGGGCCTGGTTTTGGTGAACCGCGATTCTGCAACTATTCAGGGTTTATCGTAAGACCGTGTTTCTCTTGGGTTTGTCGCAGAACTGCATGTATCTGAGGTTTATCGCAGGGTCGCACGCAACAAAGGTTCATCGCATGACTGCACGTGTATAACATTCATCACAAGTTTAACTAAAACCTGTTTTAAGATCGTACCAAGCACAAATTCGTTGCAATCGTGCGGTGATCCGTATATTCATTGTGAGTGTGCGATACATTATAAGTTCATCATAGGTGATCGATGAACTACAGGCCAATCGCAAGCATCTATATGGTATCTGTTTAGTATTTTTTGTGCTCTGAAGGACTGAGCGAGCACTATGTACCTACATTAGTCCCCTGCTTATCGATAATTGTTTTTCCTTCTCATTTTCTTTGAAGTTTTGCGATGGGTCAGTAAATGATTGTGTATTGGGTCTGGGAATCTGCTATATTTTGTGCTTTTGTGTGATTGGAGGAGAGTTGATTTGGGCTTTTGTTAGCCCCTTGCCCATTGATAGGCTGGGCCAAGTGATCATGTGTCCTCGTGCGTTAGTGGCTTTGAGCAAGAGTAAATTGTTGCTTCGATTGAGTTTTAACTCTTCTGTGGTCTAGCCCCCCTATCTTTTGGTGATTTCCTTCCTGTCGGTGGGCAATTTTGCATCAGCTTTGTGAGTTTCAGCTCCCTTGATCATTGACAGGAAGGGAATTAGTAAAAGACACTAACGTTGTACTAGTGTGGGCGTGAAGCCCTCCCTGTGTGTTAGGGTGAAGCCTGTGCTGGGTGGATGATGTCAGTTGATGGTGCAGGGTTCAATGGCGTATCATATTCAATGACGGATGGAAGTTGAAGAGGACATTAAGTGATGGTGATGTGGCAGAAATCATTAGCGTTTTCTTAACTGTCTCACTGTTATAATTGCACTCTATTCGCGTGTGTGGCATGATCGCGATATCCGAACTTTAAAGTGGTGGTTGATGATGTGGCCCTTTTTTTAAATTAATGCGTCATTTTGTCCTGCTTTTTGAAGGGCATATTTGTTTAATTCTTTGGATTGCTTAATCGTCAAGCGTGGGCTAGGGTTTCATACTCGCACTTGTTTGTCTTCTTCGACGCAGTTTGTCATTCCAGGTATGTGAGGGCTATCTTTAAAAGGACAAGTATCTCTTTCGGACCTCCACTTTATCTTCTTACTATCATCTTTGTTTTACTATCTATGGCCTTTCGCTTGCCCTACAACCTTCTCTCTGTTTCCCTTTTTGTTTTCTGTCATACCCGTTATATGCTTATCATGGCTCATCACCAAAAGAAAGAAAAGTGTCCTTTTGTCGACTTCATCAGGCAAGTAGATACAACTGAACTGCTATCGAAGAGGGAAACGGCCATGGCGGCCGATGGCAGAAGGGGTTTTTGGCCCCCAATGCGAGTGTCTAGGGGCAAAGGAGGGATCTTCGATGTCATTGCTGGCATGGAGTTGATGTGCCTCTGCGACCAGCCAAATTCGTCAACGTCGTACAAGTGTTAGGAACCTCGGACCGATAACTCAAAATCCTCTAACAGCTATACTGGGTGGACGAAGTATATCCTCGAAGCCCTATATATTGCCAGATATTGCAAGATTTGGGGCTTCTCAGGTTTGTGGACTGCTATATTAACCTCCCGGGTAGGGAAGGGGTTAAGTATGTTAGGCATCTTCTGGAGCACTGGTGTTTCCATACCCACACCTTCATGGGTGCATTTGGTGAATTCACAGTCACCACCAAGGATGTGGCTGCATTATTGGCATTGCCCGTTGGGGGCTCCTTGTCTACTCAACATCTCCAGCACATCAATCCATTCCGACAGACTTGACGAAGCTCTACGATGAGTTCCTTGCGGAGATTGCTACTTACAAGGCTCAGGTAGACCAGTCCACTGCTCGGGGGAAGATTCCATTGGAGTAATGGTTGGAATATTGGTTCGAGTCTCATGGTAGAAGGGACATAATGGTGCATGGTGTAGATACCCAGTGCCACCTTGCTGCTTTCATTCTGTACGTCACCTCCCGTTTCTTGTTCTTGGAACTCCTTGACTATGGCCTTGTGAAGTGGACCCATCTGATCCAGTTCTGCTAGTCACTGGGCAACTGCCACAAGCGGTACAACCGTCGTAGCCCCCACTCAGGTCCATGAGGTTGCTGAAACTGCTAGCGTTGGTGGTTTCGCTCCAGACGCTGTGGCGCAGGAAAAGGAGGGCCCTATGAGAGTAGAGCCAGAGCCAGCGGTTCATCACGAAGAGGCCTCCGCTCCTTCTGCCACTGTTGAGACCAAGGCCCCCGTCGACCCAGAAATCCAGGCCGAGGAGGAAGTTAGAGATCCCCATCGAAGGAGTCAGGACTCCCACAGACCCAGAGGTCCAGCCTGAAGATGAAGGCGTAGGATCAAGGGTAGTGTCGCCGACTGAAGGGTTATTGTATGAGGAGGAGCTTGCGCTGATCCGGCAGGAGCTCGGGGAGTACTGCGACAAAAATGATATCACCCCCTTGGGCTATGAAGCCGTAGACCCTGTCCAAATCCAAGGTCATCACATGAATGACAAGTACTCTGTCTCCCGCTCGGTGGCGGAGTTTGCTTGAATTGTTATTCGGGCTGGATGGTTACCCTCTACAAATTTCCATCCAGTGGTCGTAGGGCCGACTCTAAATACAATTGTGACCATGATGGACCACATAATGAATCGTTCAATTGATGAGCTTTCGTGGTCGGACTTTGCTCGATGGCTAGAGGCTTGTAGGTCTTTTTCTGCTATTGGCTTCTGGATGGGTCAGATTGAGAAACGGGTTGTTATGTTGGCCCATGCATTTTGGAAGGCTGGCCTTAAGGTGTCGTAATCCATCTTTGGTCGTTCATTGAAAGACGTGCGCCTCCGCCGAAAGGTAGTCAAGGCTAATCTTGCAAAGGCCACTGAGAAGTTGGAGGCTCTTATGGACGAGTGTGGAAGGCAATGAAAGATCATAGCCGAGTACGAAGCGGAGCTGGAAGATCTGGACAACTTCGAAGAGTGCGGCAAGGCCTTAGAAAATATTGTTGCTATAAGGAAAGATTGGGCCAATGTACAAATACTTATAGCTATTGATTCTTGTAGATTAATTTTTGAACAAGAACTGAATAGAATGTGAATTTTTGCCTTATGTTGTTGTTTTCATTACTTTGATTATTTTATGCTAAGATGCCTTTATCACAACGTCCGCTGGCCGTTGGCCTCTGTCCAGTATTATCAATCTCTAGCGTATATCGGAGCCAACCATTTTGAAAACTTTTCTTTGTGTTTTAAGCGTTTCCCGTTTGTACAAAATACTTCTAGTAATTGTTTAATATAACTTCGTCGTATGCTAGGCAGTTTCGTGTCCAGAGTCGTACTCCATACCGGAAGGCGTTTTGAGACACAGTCATGCCATGTATAACTCTTAATCGCTTGTTTGAAGAGGAAAGTTTTTAATCACTGAGAACCATCTTGACTTTTGTTGGCTGATGCATCGAAATGATATTGAAATGCGAATCATCGGGTGCTTCATAAACTATATCGCCAATAAGTGCTAGGATGACCTTATCACAGATTGTTGTTTCCAATCTTTACAATGTCGTTAAGTGAAGAAGTTGCCTCGAACAACATTATGTCAATGATTAGATAACTAACATCTGTGCAAGTGTTGAACGTTGTTTAGGTAGCACCGGAAAAGATAGAATTCAAGTATTTTAGCGTCGGGCACCTGTTTGGACTTTATCACAATCAAGCATTGGCATAGGCATAGCAAACTTTATCGTAGATTGTTAAAGAAAAATGAACAGTGTTAATCCAATATCTGAGATACCATCAGGTTTGAAGGGGTTATTTTGTAAATAAGTAGATAATTAACGTGTTCATAGAAAGGGAAGTTGAATTACTTTGCAGGGAAATGTGGTTTTGTTACTCACTCGAAGGGCTGCCACGCCTCGAGAAGGCGAGACCTCCTGTGTGTGATGTGATTGGGGTGCAGTCAAAGCATAGGCGAGTAGCATAATTTAGAACAACATTGCAACCATACCAAGGAAGGCGGTTAGCTACAAGAGTCGGTTTCGGACTTTATCCCCTTGTTTCTTTTGCGATAAGTCGTGGGGAGTGTCGCTCTCGGCCAAGTGTTGTTAGCTATGCAAGGACCAAGGGTTGCCATGCCCCGAGGAGTCAAGGCCCTCCTCGGGCAATACTATTAAGGTTTAGTCATAGTGTAAATAGCTGCATAAGTTAGAGTTTCAATGCAACCATACTAGGGCGAGCAGATTGCCTCAAGGGTTCAATTTTTGGACTTTATGCCTTTGCTTCCTTTGTGATGACTTATGGTTGCCACATGAGGGGACTTCCTGAAACCCCTTGCGAAAGTAGTCTATCTGTGGTTGGAGTGAGTGCTGAGTTCGTTCTGTTTATGGCTATCGCATGCATAGGCTCAACATGGCATCCGTGTTTGTAAGTTAGACAAGAAACATACCTGATGTTGCCGGAGCCCCCCAATGGTTGCCTAGGGGTGTGACTATGCCTGGGGTTTCCATGGAACATGAGTGCGCCTAGGGTTGCTAGGGAACTTGAGTGCAAGCATAGGGCTGCCAAGTGATATGAGTGTGCCTGGGGTTGCCAGGGCCTTCCTTGGGTTGCCAGGGGATTTGAATGCAAGTTTGGGGTTGCCAGGTGATATGAGTCTGCTTGCGGTTGCTAGGGAATATGTGAGCTCGCCTGGGGATGCTAGGGAATATGTGAGCGCGCATAAGGTTGTCAGGGCCTTCCTAGGGTTTCTAGGGAATATGAGAGAGTGCCTACGGTTGCCAAGGCCTTCCTGGGGTTGCTAGGGAATATGGGAGCACGCCTGGGGTTGCGAAGGCCTTCCTAGGGTTGCCAGAGAATATGAGAGTGTGCATGGGGTTGTCAGGGAATATGTGAGCGCACATGGGGTTGCCATGGAATATGAGAGCGCGCCTGGGGTTTCCAGGTTCTTCCTTGGGTTGCCAAGGAATATGAGAGCGCGCTTGAGGTTACTAGGGCCTTCTTGGGGTTGCCAAGGAATATGAGTGCAATCCTAGGGTTGCCATGAGATAAGAGTGTACCTGGGGCCTTCTTGTATACGTATACAAGAGATATACCCAAGGGTTAGTGCACAGATTGTATTGAACAAAGCATGCATTGACAAAGAGTTATAACTTTATTGTATTTTCAGAATACATGGATAAATTAAGACTTTATCACAAAAACTCAGAACTTTATTGTAAAAGATACTTCATTACACAATATGAACTATTGGCACATGTATCAGAATTCCATCACTCTTTATTTTTAGGAAGAGTATGATAGATACATAAGAACTTGCAAAACGTTCAAGAAGAAGTAGGTAATACATTCGATACATTCATCTTTAGAGCAAATACATAGAACAATGATAACATATTTTGTACAATTTCTTTTCACTCAAAGTAAGGCTTCAACCAGTTTCCATTCACCCTTTCATCCTCTTCCCAGTGTCTGCAGTTTTTAACACATAGTAGCCAAATGGATGGGCTTCTTTGATCATGTACGGTCCGTCCCAGGTAGGAGCAAACTTTCTAGTAGATTTGCCTTGTCTGACATGGAGTGACGTTTTGAGGACTTTGTCCCCTTCTTTGAATTTTCTAGGCTTTATTAGTCTATTAAAGTTCGCAGCTAGGCCTTGTTTATACTTGATTTGCTTTTGTAACACCTTTTCCCTTTCCTCATCGATACACTAGCTTTTCGCTAAGTAGCTGGCCCATGTCCTCTGTTTTGAATTTTCTTTCCCATTGCAAAGGCTACATAAGCGGAGACTGTTTGTATCTCTGTCAGTAGCACTACTTCTTGACCATATATACTAGAGAATAGGGTGTTGCCAACGTACTTTTCCTGATTGTGGTGCGATAAGCCCAAAGGGTTTCCGATAACTTTTTTGACCAATCCTTTTGATTGTCAGCCACTGTCTTGCTCAACATCCTTAGTAAAGTTTTTTTTGTGGCTTCTGCTTTCTTGTTCCCTTGTGGGTGGTACGTTGTTGATGTAACTAGTCTCGCCCCGTGCTGCCTAAAAGGTCTTGGACTTCTTGATTCTTGATGGACATGCCATTGTCCATCAAGATCCTCATTGGAACTCCAAACTGGTGAACTATATGCTGTCTGAGGAAGTTTGCTATGTTTTTTGCGCAGATCCTTCGTAAGGGTACAACTTTTTCCCACTTGGTGAAATAGTCCGTGGTCACTATGATGAAACAGTATCCCTGGGAAGGTGGGTGGATTTTTCCTATCAGGTCTATTCCTCATGTGTGAAAAGGCCAAGGGGTGATGATGGGATGAAGGTCATTAGTAGGTCGGTGTATTCTTTCAACGTGGATCTGGCACTTGTGACATCTACACACGTTTCTAAGTGTCCTCTACCATAGTGGGCCAGTAAAAATCCAAATGCTAGATGTGATTATATAAGGCTATCTGTCCTTGGTGTGAGGTTGGTTTGGAGCTATGGGCATCTTCTAGTGCTTCATCAATTTCTTCACTAGCCAGACACTGCAAGGGCTTCCCAATGTGAGCCTTCCTATCTAGTACCCCTTCTTGAAGGTAGAACCTCTTAACTTTTGATAAAAGTTTTCTCCTCATCACTAGGTCAAGTGGCAATGTGTTGTCCTCTAGGTAATTAACGTACATGCTCCTCTAGTCTACCTCTCCCACTGCAAGGCATTCTCTCCCATCTACTTCTGAGGTGCATCTCTCACAATCATTCTGTACATTGGCCGCGTTTGTCTTCATCACAGGCCAGTAGTATCCCAGCCTTTGTAATCTTCTGTATAACGTGTTGGTTATGTCCCCACAGTGTGCCACATGGGTCTCGCTCAAGACTATCTCTACCTCCTTCAACCTCAAACACCTCGTTCTGACCCCATCTGCCAGCCGATGGTATAGTACCCCATTCACCAATTGAAATTTCAAAATCACCTCGCTGTCCTGTGTTGCCATCCTTGGGTTATTCAACTTTTGCATTATATTATACCTCCAATCGTCTGTTGCGATCTCGTCCTCTTTTTGTACCCAGTGCCCCAATCTATCGGTGGATGGTTCACAAAGGGTTTGAATGGTGATGTCGATTGGGTTTGGGATGGGTTGAATTTTTTATACCAAGGTCGCTACCGCATCGGCGAATCTATTTTTGGCTCTGTTTTGGTGTTCAAAGGTCACTTCTAGGTCACGGGTTAGTCTCAGTATCAAGGTTCTGTATGATAGGATCATCAGTTCTTTAACAGTGGTGCTTCCATCCAGCTGACCTATCACCAATTTAGAGTTTGTCACTTTGACTTTCTTAGCTCCGGAATCTCTCGCTACAGTTAGCCTTAGGACCAGGGCTTCGTATTTGGTTATGATATGGGAGCAGGGGAACTGTAGTTTGAATGAGTAGGCAGAGGTGTTACATGTAGGTGATGTCAGTATTACTCCGGCATTGACTGAAGTGCTAGTGCTGCTTCTATTAGAAATTAGGATCCATTCACCTTCTTCAACTACTGCAGTTCTGGAGAGTTCCCTCAGAACTTCTTTTGATAGAGGGAAGTTGTCGTTGGTGGGGAAGGCGGCTGAGAGGTCTGCTTCCGCTTGACACTTAATGGCCCATGGTTGTGTGTACTCGGTTGTATATTTGTTGAGCTGCTTCATTCACTTGACTAATCTCCTAGAAAGAGGGGGTCTATCCATGAAGAACCTTATTGGGTCGTTGCATGCGGTTAACTTGACCTTCTGACCCATGATATAATGCCTGAACTTCTGCACGGCAAACACTAGTGCCAAGCACTGTTGTTCCATGTGGGAATTGTTAGACAGTCTTGTGTGCCCTTAGTTTTAAATAAAGTGCATGTTCGATTCATGTTGTTTGGTTTAATTCTGTGTAAGACCCTAAAACTGGACACTTATCGAGACTCGTGTTAGTTTTAAATGTTCACAGCCATGGAATAAGTCTGGGGAGATTTATCCTGCCAAGGCTGATACTGGTGTGCCACCAAGTGTTGGGATGGCCTGTCTCGGCCACCAGGGTAAGACCCAAGGCATATGCAGTATGGGATTACTCGAATACTTGAATCGGACCAGATTTCCAGTA
>NW_010729283.1:495698-522464 GCF_000365185.1 Nelumbo nucifera | reverse complement strand
GCCATTCCCTCTTGCAAGATTTGATCTTTGCAGCAATAGGGAGTCAAGAAATCAGTTCTTGACATTAGTCTTGCGAAAAAGACTGAGAAAGATTAAGTGTTCAGAGTTTCCAGATGATTCTTGCGAAGGATCCAGTATGTAGGATGCACCCTGCTGGTTCCGTTCCATCCACAGCTGTGTCATCTTCAGCAGGAGTGGATCTTGGTTTCTTCTTTGGGCGTGAACACCAACTTTGGGAGATACTGTTTCTCCGGATCAGGTATAATCCTCCATTTTTCCTTTTGGTTCAGATCTGGTTCGATTATGGTTCAATTAGGATCATTGAATATAGTATTCTAAATTTAGGGAATATGATTCCCAGTTGGGAGAAGGTAGGAAAATTTTTTGAAATTCGCCCACCCATTCCTTAACCTTTTGGCGTCCATTAGATGGATCCTACCATTCTTTCTGGAATAATTCTTTTCAGCCAATTTTAGAGTCCTACTGGCATAATATATTGGGCACTCGACTCCTTCATCATCTTCTTGCGTCAGTAGGCACCGTATTGCTTCCGGGTTCGATGCGATGTATACCTTAAACTCACGACCATTTTTGGGTGGTGACAGGGTTGGGGCTTTAGCTAAGGTACTTTTCAACTAGTTGAAAGTCTTCTGATGCTCTTCCATCCATTTGAACTCCACATACTTTTCACCAATTTCATCAGCGGTGTGGTCGTGTGTGCAAGGCCAGGGATGAACCTTCTACGGCAAGAAGCTTTTCCTAGAAAGGTCTTTAGCTGGGATCATTGGTTGGTGGTGGGAGATCTAGGACTGCTTTTACTTTGCTCTTGTCTGGGTGAATCCTGGCCTGGTCCACTCTGTATCCCAAAAACTTTCCAGACTATACTCCAGATGCACACTTCAAGACTGTACTCCAAATCCTGGCCTGGTCCACTCTGTATCCCAAAAACTTTCCAGACTATACTCCAGATGCACACTTCAAGACTGTACTCCAAATCCTGGCCTGGTCCACTCTGTTGAAAGTTTTTTACTGGCTAAACACCTTTCTTAACACACCAGGATGATCTTCCTATTTCCTTGCCTTAACCACTATGTCGTCGACATAACACTCAATCTCTTTGTGTAGCATATTGTGGAAGACACTCATCATTGCCCTCTAGTATGTGGCCTCAGCATTCTTCAGGCCGAAGGGCATCATCTTGTAATAGAAGTTCCCAATAGGTGTTCTAAAGGCTGTGTGAGGTGCATCTGTAGGGTCGATGAAGATCTGGTTGTACCCACTATAGGAATCTAGGAAGGAGAAGAGTTGGTTCCCCACCATCAAATCCATCAGAACCTCTATATTTGGTAGGGGAAATTCATCCTTGGGGCAGGCTTTATTTAAGTCCCTAAAATCAACACAACACCTACGATAAGGTTGGGAGGGGTTAGCTTTCAGTGGTGTGCTAAGGTCAGTTAACTAAGCTTGAGGTACTAACATGAGTTGCCCAATCTTCTTCTTTACTAGCACTATATTGGCTAGCCACCGAGGGTGCGCTATGGGTTTGATGAACCGTACTTTTAGAAGCCGCTCAATTTCATCTTTGATCTTCAAGGCTACCTCTAGCTTAAAAACCCTTTGGGGTTGCTTTACAGGCTTAACCTTAGGGTCTATACACAAGGTGTGTTTGGCGAGGGCCAAGTCCAGTCCTGGCATCTGGTCATATGACCAAGTGAAAACATCTTGGAATTCTGTGAGAGTGCACACAGATTAGTCTCTTTTAAATAGTCTTTAGCGTTTTGCAATAAAGAAATGTTCTTATCTTTCAATAGTGTGATAAACTTTTCTCTATCCTCGGCTCCTAGTTTGGTCGATATGTACAATGGCCTTTTCTCTGCTCCCTCTGCAGCCATGTTGACTTCTTCTAAGGGTTCCTTCACTGTGTCCATGGAATCTCTCATATGTTTAGGAGGTGTTTGAATCTCATCACAATATTCTACAATCTCTTCTTTTTGTTCCTATTATCGTAAGTGAATTTTAGTATCTTTTAATTTCGTTGATGACTATGTATTAACACCCCATTTTTTTAATGTTGTACCTTTGGTGTTGGCAATGTCTGTTCAGCTTGTAAGGTGTCCTCTTGCAATGAAATCATCGCAATGTCCTTTCGTAGAGATGTCTTAGTGAAATAGTTCTGGTTGAAACATTGTTCATAGGCACATTTTTATTAAAAGAAAAATGCCATAATTATCCCATTTAGGGTGCATGATTTCAAATTAGTGTGGGCACAACATACACAACTTGAGCATGATTTCAGATGCATAATTACACAAATGTTTTGACAGCAAAGCCTTTTGATGATAACAAACACTATTTCTATTGATTTAGAATAACACATCACACTTATAGAAGCCATATCATATCTTGCGATTATACATAAGGTCATACCTTTGGGATGGCCTTTTTGGCTGTCGGTGACTCACCATAGTCTGCGATAATGGTGTAGTAGATTTTTCCATCATCGCTAGTCACCCGTATGCATCTCGTCCTTTTCTTCTTCTCCAACATAGCCAGGGGATCGCTTGTAGGGTTCGACAATTGTACTCCCTCCACCTTGGCTATCCTTGTCTTACCTTCGTTAACCAGCTCAATTTAGTAAATCATGTCTTGCAGGTGAGCTTCTAACTTATCGAAGGGAACTCTAGTCACCAGAATCCTAATCATGCGTCCCTTTTGTTTGGCCTTGATGCACTGGTGGTATGTCAATGGGATGAGGGCTAGGCCATGTATTAGTGACCGCCCTAGTAGAGTATGATACACAATCCTTCCCGAGATGACCTGGAACTCTTGCACAATGAAAAATGGTCTGATTGCTACTTGTAACTCAATGGATCCCTCCGTGATAGATGCATTCCTGTTAAAGTCGGTCACCTCCATAGGTAAGCCTTTGATTGTCTCCTACAGTATATTCATCAACTTTAGCGTATGGATGGAGATCAAGTTGACAAAACTCTTGGGGTCCACCGTGGACCTTCTCATCTCAAAACCTCCCACCCTTGCCGTAACGTATAAGGGTCGATTATGGTGGGGGTCCATGGCCAACATGTCCTCTGGCGTGAATTCTATGCTGGTATGATTAGGCTGGTAGGGTTCCAAGGGACTTCTAAAGACTTCCGCTAGTGCCCTGATGGCTAGCTTCCTCATTGACGTGCGTGCTCCTTGCTTGCTGAAGAAGTGCTGGAGCTCTAGGCTTTGCTCTAGTTTTGCTACTAGCATGTCTAGTTGGTATTGGCTCGGTGACCCTACTACGTTAATACTCCCTCCTTGGGCGTGAGCTGGGAGGGGGTCGGTCTCTATTCGTGTAGGGTCACACTTCACGAACTCATCCAACTTTACTTTCTGCACGAATAACCTTCTCAAGTAGAAGCAGTCCATTAGGTCATGGTGTAGGGACTGGGGGTAATTGCACCACCTCCCCCTGCGTCTATCCTTCTCTAGGTCTACTACTGCCGGTGGCGGCGGTAAGCTGATCACTCGATCTTCGACCAGCTTGTTCATTATTATTATTACTTCCTCCTTAGTGCAGGGAAAAGGAGGAGGGATTGGCAAATAATTCCTTCTACCTTGATTATTGTTTCGGTAATAAGGCCCTAGTCTGGGCCTTGAGTTGTTGCGGGGCCTGCGGTCAATTGCATAGGCCTCATTCCTACCAAATTGTCCCAGTATCAGTGCGGACTGGGCTATGATGCTCTTGATTGTCCGCACTGTTCTCTTCGCGCATCGCCACAACTGGATGAATGTATCCTTTTCGATATTCTCAATGCCTATCCTATAGGCAGCTTGCATTCCTTGGATACACTATTCGACAAACCCCTTTTCTGTGGCGTGTTCATCGAAGACTGATTTGGTCAACTTCTAAAACCTCACGATATAAGCCAAGAGGTCTTCTCCCAAACATTACTCTATGTTCCTTAGGTCGGCTATCATCAGCGTCCCCTCCAGGGTGAACCATTTAGACAAAAACCTTTTGGCTAGTTTGGCCCATGAATCTATGCTTCCGACAGTAAGATTGACAAACCACGTGTATGTTGGCCTCATCAAAGACTTTGAGAACTCACAAACTTTTAGGTTGTCGTCGAGGGTGAAGGACCCCAGAGCATCCTCAAACTTACTGATGTGTTCCTGTAGGGTAGGGTAGGGTTTGTATAGAATCCTATTAGAGTAGGGTTTCTATAGGACGGCCGAGTCTTTGGCTCGGTTGTGACTTTCCACTACCAACTCTTGAACATATTCCCTCAGCTCATCCCAGCTGAGTGGAGCCTCTGTTACTAGGTCTACTTAAGGGAATGTTCTAGGTTGACTGGTGGGGTGTTGCCCTGTTTACACAGGTGAGGGTTGACCTTGTGGGGTCATTCTGGGTGTGGTGCTGACCGAGTTGGAGGCATGGTAGCTGGTAAGGATGTCAGCGGGAGCAGCGACTAGAGTGAAGGGTGACTGTTTGGCCTGAGCTAGCCGCTAGAGGAGGATTTGCAAGGCAATCCTTGTTTCATCTTGCATTCACTCGATTTTTTTCATACCGAGCCTTAAAACAGGCTTCAAACTCGTACACCTTGTTCAAAAGGATTTCGATATCATCCTGGTTAGTCATCTCTGTCTCATACTGGTTTCCAGTTTTTGGGTTAACGTCTTTTGAAATAGTGATGTGTTCCTCAGAGATGGGTGTAAGGTTTGATGAGGGGTGATTTGGCCTGACCTAGTATAAGGGACACGTGGAAGCGACCTGCCAGCCAGGTGCCAGATCGACATGTGAAGACACGCAGCAGAACGGGGGACCTCAGGTGCTCGGTCACTTCGGAGCCCAATGCACCTCAGTACCCACTTGTGCTGAGGTGTCAAGTAACCAAACTAAGAATCTCAATAGACATCTCCAAACATCTGGGGATCACGCCATATAACGGTAAGCCTTATCCTCATCCTGCCCGGATCGGAGGGAAAAGATAAACCTCATTGATTGGTGCGTTACTCTCTTACTAAAGCGGAACGGATCTGAATGTCATGGGGCAAAGGTCTCGGGAATGTCTTGTGAAGCCTACGGCAGCCCATCTATATAAAGGCATCAACCCCCAGGACCCAGGTACGCGCGATTATTTGCTTACTAGCTCTCTCTACACTCAAGCTTTTTGCTTGCAACCAAGATAGCACAATACTGACTTAAGTATCGGAGTGACCTTGCCAAGTTATTCACCCCGGGTTCTCTAATATGTTTTCTTGTGGTTCGAACCAGCTCATTACACAACCAGCTTCTAGGTCATCTTCTAGCGAGGAGCTTCCAGATCGCGCACCATCAATTGGTGTCATCTGTGGGAAACGATTGAAAGGTCAGCACTATTTCTCACCATCCATCGTATTCTTTCTCAATGGCATCATCTAGCAACAATGGTAAGGGCATTGTTATGAATGCCACTAGGGGGCAAGATTACCAAATGTCACTCCCTCAAGACCCCTCAGTGACTATCAGGCAATTCACCATTCCCCTGACTGCTTCAGGGATACCCCCTCCGCCAGTGCCTCAGACAACCCAACAGGTGAACGTCCCATTTCCCCAGGTGAACACCTCATTCTCAGAGCCTTCTATGTGTCCTCCTGGGGTCAGGAATTCTTAGTTCGATGACCTTGTTCAGAGTATCAGGACAATGCAGATCCAAATGTAGTAGAACCACCAATTCCAACAGTTTCAACAATATTATTTCTACCAACAATACCAACAGTAGTTTCCACCACTGCAGCCAAGCCAATAGCAGATTCCACCTCAACACACAGGTCAGTATCAAGGTCAAAATCAAAAGCACAAGGCCCATCAGAGTGTCCGCCAATCTCCCCATCGAGGTAAGGGAACCTCGTAGGTACCGGTCACTCCCGGGGGCCAAACCCCACCTCAGGGCAGGACGGACGGGCAGCACACTCCCCCAGTTTCTCAAAGGTGGAACCAGAAGGACAGGCTCGAAGCTAGCCAGCCCAAGAGGAACAATTAGCATTAACTTTCGTGGTTGGAGAACAACGGATCGCGACATGATGATCGCCAGCTCGGGGCCCGGAGTGTGGGATCAAGACAAGACCCCTCGACACCCCATAATAGCCAGCGCCGGTCTCGAGGCCAAGAAGGAGTAGCAAAGGGGAACCATGATCCACCTCGCGACAGTGCTCGGTAGCGAGAATGGACCAGGATTGAAGTACCAGACCATACAGAAGTCAGCAGCACTAACATCGAGCCAGGAAAGAAGCAACAGTGGTGGCGTCTCAAGACTCATCGTTCCTCAACCAACAACAGCCCATCATTAAAAGATAGCCAACTGCGGGAACGAAGTAAAGAAAGGGAGGAAGTGAGCTCGGTGGCTACGAGATCGGCTACGACATTGTTGAGCTGATCCTCTCCCATGTCACCCAAGCTACTAGCAGTCCCGGTGTCGAAAGATTTCAAGGTACCGTCATTGAACAAGTGCATCTCGCATGGGGTCGATGAAGCATGTACGTGTGTGGATTTCTCGACCACTTTCAAAGGATTAACCCGAGCTTGGTACAAGAACCTTGCTCCAGGCTCCACTAGAAGTTGGGAACAGTTCGTGGACATGTTCACAGCCCATTTCATCACTAATAAGAAGTGCTCGGAGTCACAAGAGATCTTTTTGAACGTGGTGCAGAGGGAAGGCAAGTCGATCCAGAGCTACATCAAACATTTCAATGAAACGTATTTACAGATACTAGAGCTCGACCTAACAGTACGCCTCACCGCAGCTTGGAAAGGAGTCATGCACAAGGAGTTCAGGTGGTATGTCGGAGTGAATCGGCCGAAGACTATTACAAGGTTTCTCGCATTAGTTGAGAGATTCACAAGCATTGAAGAAGTGCTCACTTAGAAATCAGAAAATAACAAGGCAAGAAGAGAAAGAGAGAAGAAGAAGGTACGAGCAATAGCAAACACAAAAGAATGAAGAGCAAGTCGCCAGGGAGAAGAAGTAAGTCACCTCGCTCTAGGAGTAAGTCCCCCTCTTGAAGCTATAGGGTCGGGTCGGCAATCTAGGACCCTTCCTGTAGAAAGAACTAGCTACACTCCCCTCAATGCAAAACGAGGAGAGATCCTGATGGCTATTAAGGACTCCTCCTTCGTCAAATGGCCACCTAGGGTACGGAGAGTTCCAGCGATTAGGAACTCGAATGTGTACTATTGCTTCCATCGGGACCTTGGTCACAACACAGAGAACTACCAGAACCTCCATGACGAAACCAAAGAGCTCATTTTCCATTGATACTTGTGGAATTACATCTTACACGAAGAGAAAAGACAGAAAAGACAAGGGGACCGGTAGGGAGATCGGCAGGCAGAGCGAGCAGCCACTTCGGTAGCTACCAGAAGAAAGACCGATCTGAGGGGTGATCAATATGATCACCAGTGGATCCATTGTGGTGGGGTCTACCATAGAAACAGGGAAGACATCAGTTAGAGAACTAAAGCACGAAGTGTCAAACCCACCAAAATGACCTTGGATAGAAGAGCCCATCTATTTCACTGAGGATGATGTGCGTGGGATACAGTACCCTCACGATGACTATCTTGTGGTGAAGCTGGTCATTAACGACTTTGAAGTAAAGCGAATTTTGGTTGACTCAGGCAATTCGGCCGACATCCTATTTAAAGAGACTTTCGACAAGCTACAGTTGAAGCAAAGCGACTTGGAGCCAGTAGACACACCCTTGGTAGGATTCAGCGGTGAAGAAGTCAGACCCCTTGGATGGATTACGGTACCAGTAGAGGCAGGAATGTGGCCGAACATAGTGAGGTTCGAGCATACCTTTCTGGTGGTCACGACTTTGTCCCCCTACAACGTGATCATAGGTCGGCCCATCCAGCACGTCTTACATGCAATAGTATTGACATACTACCTGGCAATGAAGTTCCCGATGGATTATGGAGTAGGGGTTGTATGGGGCGATCAACTCGAATCCCAGAAGTGCTACCTGGCTGCCCTGAAAGGAAAGGCAAAACTAGCAGAAGACATCGAGCTAGAACAACCAGCGGACTACACCGAGGAGCGAGCTGCCCCAATGGAGGAGATAGTCCACATACTAGTTTCCGAGACTGATCTGGTGAAGACTCTCCAAATCGGTGCCCTGATAAGCGAACCGCTCCGAAATCAACTAGTAAGTTTCCTACTTAATAATTTAAATATTTTTGCTTGGTCCATGGTAGAAATACCCAGCATAGACCTTAGTGTGATTACTCACAAGTTAAATGTGGACCCTTTAGTCGGGCCAATTAGACAAAGAAAACGCAACCTCCCTTGGAGCGGGGGAGGGTAGTCAATGAGGAGGTCGGAAAGCTCGTCGTCGCAGATTTCGTCAGTGAGGTCCATTACCCGAGCTGGGTGGCCAACCCCGTGTTGGTGAAGAAGGCCAATGGAAAATGGCGCATGTGCATCAACTACACTGACCTGAATAGAGCCTGCCCAAAGGACTGCTTCCCCCTTCCCAGAATAGACTACCTGGTAGATGCAACCTCGAGACATGAGTTGCTGAGCTTCATGGATGCCTACTTCCGGCTACAATCAGATTAGGATGTACATAGCTGATCAGGATAAGACTGCCTTTGTAACCGAGCTCGGGCTGTACTATTATAAAGTCATGCCCTTTGGTTTGAAGAACATTGGAGCAACTTTCCAGTGACTTGTAAATAAAATTTTTGAACCTTTGATTGGCAATAAAATAGAGTGTTATGTTGACGACATGGTCATGAAGACCCAGTTTTCCATTTCTTTAATTGATGATTTAAATGCAGTTTTTCAAATTCTAACGAAATTTAATATGAAACTTAACCTGAACAAGTGTGTCTTCAAGGTCATGTCGGTCAAGTTCCTCGGTTACATAGTGAACCGATGTGGCGTCGAAGCCAACCCGAATAAAATTGAGGCCATTTTAGAGATGAGGTCACCCCAAAAAATAAAGAAGGTTCAGAGACTCACTAGCCGGGTAGCTGCTTTCAGCCGGTTTATGTCTAAATCGGCGGGTCGGTGCCTACTTTTCTTTAAGGCAATAAAAACAAACAAAGATTTTGCATGGATTGAAGAGTGCTAGCTCACGTTTGATGAGCTAAAAAGGTATCTAAGTACCACCCCATTTTTGACCTGACCTGAGGAAAGAGACGAGTTGAAACTGTACCTTTCGGCGAGTGACGAGGTGGTCAGCCCGATACAAATTAGAGAAGTAGACCGGGTCCAACGACCAGTCTACTATGTAAGCAAAGTTTTGTAGGATGCAGAAACTAGATATCCCGACATCGAGAAGCTTGCTTATGCACTAGTAGTAGCAGCTCAGAAACTACGTTCATACTTCCAAGCCCATACCATTGTTGTCCTCACCAACAGACCTCCAAGGCACATTTTGCTTAAGCCCAAGGTATCAGGGAGGTTGACGAAGTGGTCAATCGAACTAAGTGAATATGACATTCGGTTCGAGTCATGTCCGATGGTCAAAGCCCAAGTCTTGGTGAACTTCATAGAAGAGTGCACGTTCAATATGCCAGCCCCTGAACTGACCGATCCTACTAACACATTGGAGGCATTGACCAGTTTAGCACCGGTCCTGGGCAGGATAGGACCGACCTGGAACGAGGAGCCCTGGATCCTCCACATAGACGACTCGTTCAACCAGCGAGGAAGTGGTGTTGGACTGATACTATACGGCCCGAGCAAGGTGAAGTTGGAGTATGCTTTCCAGTTCAGATTCGAGGCATCGAACAATGAGGCAGAATACGAGGCACTAATTGTTGGGCTCAACTTAGTGAAGGAAATGGGTGTGAAACACCTCATCGTGTATAGAAACTCTCAGCTAGTAGTGAACCAAGTCAACGGCAACTACGAAGCTCGCGATTCAACCATGGCAGCTTACCTGAATAAGGTTAGAGAAGTCCTACCACACTTTCATTCTTGCTTCATTAGGCAGATACCGAGGTCCAAAAATGCTAAGCCCGACGCCTTGTCACGATTGGCAAGCACTAGCGACAACACGATGCAAATTGTGTACATATAAGACCTACCTCGGCCCAGCATTCTCTGGGGGGCAGAAGAGGTCGCTCCCGTATTGAAAGAGGAACCGAGCTGGGTCAACCCGCTCATTGATTATCTGCTCATGGAACCCTACCGGCGGAACCCAATGCACCTCGGAGGGTAGAGCATCAATTAGCTCGATACGTCCTTGTCGACGGATGGCTGTATAGGAGGTCCTTCACGCTCCCCTACCTACGTTGGTTATGACCTTTAGTAGCCAAACTAGTACTTCGCGACATCCATGAAGGACTATGCGAAGGGCACTTGTGGGGCAGAGCGCTCACCGAAAAAGCACTAAGATAGGGGGTTATTACTGGCCTACCATGAAGGCAAATGCAATTGAACTCGTCAAGAAATGCGATAAATGTTGGAGGCATGCCAACATCCTCCATCGAGTTGCTACTGATCTGAAATACTTGACCAGCCTGTGGCCCTTCGCGCAATGGGGCATCGACATCCTTGGTCCATTTCCTTTGGTAACCGGGCAGGGGAAATTCTTGGTCGTAGCAGTGGACTACTTAACAAAGTGGGTGGAAGCTGAATTGTTAGTAAGCATTACAGCTCGTAATGTGCAGAACTTCTTTTGGAAGAACATTGTGTGCCATTTTGGATTGCCCAAGGTGCTGATAATGGACAATGGGAAGCTGTTTGAAGACATCAAATTCTAAAATCGGTGTGCCGAGATGGGGATTCAGCAAAATTTCACTTCGGTAGCACACCCGTAAGCGAACGGACAGGTTGAAGTGACGAACAGGGCTATTCTCTATGGACTAAAAGCTCGCTTTGCGCGAGCTAAAGGGTTGTTGGTGGATGAGTTTCCTAACATCCTTTGGGCCTATAGGATGACTATCAAGACTGTGACCAGTGAAACGCCCTTCAACCTCACATATGGAATGGAGGCCATGATTCCGGCAGAAATCGAAGTACCAACATTGCGGCTCAAGGCATACGACCAAGGGGCGAATGGCGACAAGCTACTAACTTGGATTTGATTGAAGAAGTACGTAGCCTGGCCTATATCCGGACTACAATTTATTAGCAGCGAGTAGCTCGGTACTACAATGCTCGGGTTAGGAAACGACAGTTTCAAGTCGGTGACCTGGTGCTCTGCATGGTCATGGTACCTGAGCCTAGTGTGGGTAAGCTCGGACTGAACTGGGAGGGTTTGTACCGGGTGAGATGAGTTTTCAGAGAAGGCACATATGAGCTCGAGACTATTGAAGGAAAACAAGTGCCTTGAGCTTGGAACATTGACAACATGAGGAGATATTATTTATGAGCTCGCGATTCCAACACAACCAAAAATTTACTAAGTCCACTAGACCACCGAGTTGGTCAAAAGGACGTTGAGCTGGAGAGAGGAATATAAGTCGTCTTCGACATAGGTGTGCTAAGACCTAGTTGCCTCTTCGGCATAGGTCTGCTAAGATCGAGTCGCCTCTTCGGCATGGGTAGGTAAGTTCTAGTCGCCTCTTTGGCATAGGCGTGCTAAGACCTGGTCGCCTCTTTGATAACTTTGTATTTTGATGCCTTAACGACATCATTTTAGGGTTACCTAGGCAATAGAAAAATCAAAATGTGCCATTTTCCCAATTAAATTCTATATTGTGATCTCTGAGGGTCCCTGTGCAAATCCTAGGGAAAATTGGAGAAGTTTTAGGGTTGAAATGCAGTTTTTGGGAAGCTGGTGTTAATTCTAGTTGAGAGAGGGGGTGTTTTGTGAAAAATTGAGCATAGGAGGGCGCCTCCTATCTGCCAATCCTAGATAGGCGCCCATCCTACTGTATTAGCATACTCCCTTCTCCTTAGCAAACCCTAGGGCACCTCCCCACTCATTCTTTTTACCTATAATCTCAACCATCCATGCCTTAGCAGCCCATCATACCCTTAGATCTCTCCCTATACAGCATCCTATCCTTACACCTTACCCCTTAAACCTCAACCAATCACTTTAGGGTGCCACATCACACCAACCAATCACATTTCTCCAATCTAGGCGCCCAAATCTCTGCCCTACATAATGTTGGACGCCCTCTCCTTCTCTTCTCAGCCTTAAAATCACCTTAGAACAATCCTAACCCTCCATTCTCAACCCTAGGGCACCCATATCTCTGTAAAAACCCAGTTGTCGTCCCTCTCTTTCTCTCTAATCCTAGTTTTGTCCACCCTTCTCTATAAAAAGGACCCCAAGGGCACTGGAGAAGGGGCTAGTCAATTCACCCAGTTCACAAGGCTAAGGTTTCCTGAGGAGTTCAAGGGTTGAAGAAGGGAAGGACACCCAGATCTTGTCAGGAGGGGTTCCTGCAAGCAGTCCAGCCAATCTACAACTACTGCCACTGGATTTGATCAACCATCCTTTTCATTTTCTTTATTTTCTTTTATGTTATTTTTATTCTGGCAATCTTTTAGATTTAATTTTGGTTAGATTTTGCCCCCAAGTAAGACGAAAGGTTGTTCTTGAGAAGTTCAAGGGTAGAGGAAGAGGAGAACGCCTAGGCAAGAGGAGGGGTTCCTGCTTGTAGTTCGCCTAGCCACTACTGCCACTTCTGGATCTAGATCCCAACCAGTTTACCATAGTTTTAGATTTACTTTTTATGCGTGATTTTATTTTCCCTTTTTTAATTTCCAGTTTTTATTTTATTTCTGCAATTTATTTTTATCAAATTTAATTTTTGTCTTCCTTTCTGCAGATCTGAAATTCGGCCAGGTAAGATGGAAGGCCTAGCTCGAGGAGTTTGAGGGTCAAAGGATAGATCCGGAGACTGCTACCTTTAACCAAGTTGAAGATTTTTTATTTAGTTTTTCTTTATTTCTGTTATTTATTTATTTATTTTTCTGCAATTTTTACTTCCAACATTGTTAGAATTTTATTTTAATGGATTCCATTTTAGTTAATTAAAGTTTGTGTTTCTACAATCTCAAGTCTTGTTATTTTGTCCGGATTAAAGTACGTAACAATTTTTCCCTCGCTTCCTTGTGGATACGACCCCTTTCTCACCACTAACTGCATTCTGTAGTTATTTTGAGAATCGAAAAATTTATAAATATTGAAATTGATGTTCTGAAGTGGTTAACGACACACTTTCGGACACACCAAGTTTTTGGCACCGTTGTCGGGGAAGCAACGGAGAAAAAAATTATTTTCTTTGTTCAGATCTGTTTAATTATTTTTTTTTTATTTTCGTTTCATTACTTGATTTATAATCTCATTTTAATTCTTGTTTCTCTTTGATTTTGCAGGATGTAAAAACAAAAGGTGGGGTACCGAAGCGTTGCCGAACTACTAAAGAAAAGAGAAGAAATGAGAAATTGGGATTGCGATTCAAGTGTAGTTGTCCCAATTTAATCTTGTTTTTTTTGTTTTTATTTTCGAATTCTTTTTGGTAAAGTAGTGTTTTCGAATTCTTAGTTAATTATTTTTATTTCTTGATAGATCCGATTTATTTTTTTAGGTTTTTTTTTGTCTCGTTCTTAGATATATTTTTTTTCTACTTATTTCTGGGTTCGAATTGGGTTTTTCATTTTTCGTTTCTAGAATCTATCACTCCTGGAACTTTTTGTTTCTTTGATCTTTTTCTTTTAGTACTAGGTGCGTTATTTCCTTAGTTGTCGTTCTCTTATTTTTTTTGTTTTTATTGATTTCTGTGTTCTTTTAAGTTTTGAATTAGTAGGTGTAGTTATTTTTCTTAGATCTAGTTTTTATCTTTGTTTTAATCTCTTGAGCGAACTAGATTTCTGTTTAGGATTGTTAGGTTCTGTTTTTTTCTTTATTTTTATATTTGAAACTCACTTCATTTCTTTGATTTTTCTAATTGCCGCATATTCTTATTTTTTTATTTTCTTTTTAATTTTTAGAGTAGTGAACTCCCTTCTAAATCTTCATTTATATAGTATTAATTTTTTGCAAAATTAGTTCCTTTATTTTTCTGTTTTCTGTGATTAATTGTTGTTGTAATTAATTGCTCCCTTAATTAGTGGTTTAATTGAATAATTGATTGTTAATTAGGAAATTTTTCAAAATTTCGAATTTGTGTTTAAATTTCAAATTTTGAATTTTAATTTGAATCTAAATTTGATTTTGAATTTGAATTTGAATTTAAAATTCAAAATTTAAATTTCAAATTTTCAATTTCAAAAAAAAAATTAATATTTTAAATTTTTTTGCATTTGCATTCCAACATTTAGGGTTTGATATGTTCTAGAGAATGCATCATATAGGATTGTATAATTGCTGAAATTATCTTGTTTGTTGCTAATGTGTTAGGGTTTTTCATTTTTTTAATGTTCCCTTTGCTGAATTAGTTTGTTCATGCATTGTAATTAGTTGCATTTATTTTGTTTATTGTGTTTTTCCATTAATCCATTTAAGGGCAATCCAATTTAAATAAGATAAGGTGGGGATTTCATCACCCTTCCTTGGTCCAAAAACCACCACCCTTTCACGTGCAGTTCACCCTAAACCTTAATTTAAAATTTGGATAGCAAGATCCTTTAGGGGTCCCCACACATTTGATTCAAAATTGTGCTGAATTTTAGGGAAGCTTGTAATTTCTTTCCATAACCGGTGGTTGGTGTCTAAGGAAAGAGGTTAACCGGCTAAGCTTAAGCAGGTTTTGTGGTTACATAATTAGGTCCTTGTGAGAGCAAGGGGAGCCTCCCACATCCCCACCTCTTACCTGGCTAACCAAAGGAAGTGGTGTAATTCCAAGTGAACCTAAGAGGATTCACATTGGTTGAACCCCTAGTTTAGGAAACCTTAGTTTAGCCCCTAGGTTGTGTGTTTTACTTGTTTGTGCTTAATAAAAAAAAAAAATAAATAAATAAAATGAATTCAATGGCCGGAATTTGTGGATGAGAAACTACTTCCAACCTAAGCCACAGATTAGATTGGAACCATGTGTCTCAACAACTGGATAAGATTAATGGGATGGCCCAAGGACTTGATCAAGCCCTTGCTTTTCGTCAACAAATTGGCCCATACCCAACCTTGTCATCATACCCAACATGTTCCATCTGTGCAAGCCCAACCCATCATGTTAGCTAGTAACCTATGGTAGGCCCATGTCAACCAGTCATTCTAGACCAAGTACATGCAGTTGATGGATTTTTCCAACCCAATTTCGCTTATTGGGCCCAAGCCCAAGAAACGACACTGCTAGATGAGCACTCTCAATGGCTAGAAGCCCAAATTCATTGTAAGTATAATGATTACCCTGGGACTCAACCGACTCAGCCATGTCAAGCCAACCCTCAGTCCCAGCAGTACCATCCATCTAACTCCATGGTCCAGCAATTTTAAAGGCCACAAGTGCAGAGCCAATTCCAGTAGACTAACCCTAGGAACCAGCTGGTTCAACATTATCAGGTTTACCCACAACCTCATCGGACTAGTATAGTTGATGACAAATTCATGTAGCTTCAGCAACTGATTCTAACTCAGTAGCAGTCCATTGCTAGATTAGAGAGCCAAATAAGATAGCTAGCCAAAGCCAATGCGAGGAGAAGTAAGGTAACTACCGAGTCAACTGGTTGCGAATCCTAACTGTGGATACGACCCCTGTTTCACCACTAATTGCATTTTGTAGTTATTTTGAGAATAAAAAAAAAATTATAAATATTGAAATTAGTGTTTCAAAGTGGTTAATGACACGCTTCCGGACACACCACTCTTTGGCATGGGTAGAAAAGTCCTAGTCACCTCTTTGGCATAGACGTGCTAAGACCCAGTCACCTCTTCGGCATGGGCAGATAAGTCCTAATCGCTTCGGCATAGGCAACCAGAAACCTAGTCGCTTCGGCATGGGTAGATAAAGTATCACGTGCGCAGACAGGTCAGACATATACCCTATAGTGTCTGTTCACCTCAGCGTACAGCGAGATCGGGTAACTCCTAGTCGGCCCTATTTATAGTCACCTTGACTGGGTTTCAATGGTCGAGATCTATGCGATCTGATGGCTTCCATCAAAACCGGTTGCACGTCTCCCAAGATGAAAATCAGTTGAGTGCGTGTTTTGATGTCCGCAGAATTTATAAAACGGTGTGGCATTTGCGCGTACCCAGTACATGATCTTGGCTCTCACCACTCGAGCCAAATGGGTCATGATGGTCCAACCAAAGAGTTGCCCTCCAAACCACCTGGAAGTCATGCCAAATCCACCTGGGATCGCCATGAACTCCCCACACCGTGTCAGAACCCAAGGCATGGGGAGTGGGGGCCAATTGATGAGGGGTGATTTGGCTCGATCTAGTATGCAAGGGACACGTGGAAGCGACTTGCCAGCCAATTGCCAGATCGACATGTGAAGACACGTCAGCAGAACGGGGGACCTTGGGTGCTCAGTCACTTCGGAGCCCGGAGCCTCGGTACCCACTTGTGCCGAGGTGTCAAGTAACCGAACTAAGAAGCACAACAGTCGTCTCCGAACTTCTCAGGATCACACCGTATAATGGTAAGCCTTACCCTCATCCCGCCCGGATCGGAGGGAAACGATAAACCTCATTGATTGGCGTGTTACTCTCCATCTAAAGCGGAATGGATCTGAACATCAAGGGGTGAAGGTCTCGGGAATGTTTCGCAAAGCCTATGATAACCCATCTATATAAAGGCATCAATCCCCAGGACCCAGGTACGCGCGATTATTTGCTCACTAGCTTTCTCTACACTCAAGCTTTTAGCTCGCAACCAAGATAGCACAATACTGACTTAAGCATCGGAGTGACCTCGCCGGGTTAGTCACCATGGGTTCTTTGATCTATTTTCTTGTAGTTCAAACCAGCTCACTACGCAACCAACTTCCAAGTCATCTTCCAGCTAGGAGCTTCCAGATCGCGCACCATCAACGTTGATTCTACAGGCAGCCATCCTTTATGATCAAGGACGAAACTAGAGATTTTAGTGTAAGTAGGAGGTGGTTAGCTAGGCTAGGGGGATGGTCTCCTTGAAGGATAGAGGAAGACTAGGAGTAGGGAATCAACTGAAGGGTTAGGGTAGAGGGAGTGATGAGACGGCTTGAGCAGGGAATCCAATGATGGGGTTAATCAATGATTGAATGAATGAATTTCGTTATGAGGGGGATCCCTATTTATAGGGAAGGATCCCGAGATCCCGAAAGGAAGGATCCAAAAGCATTTGTTTTCTACTAGGAAAGAGAATATTAGATTTGTTGTCCGCCATTAAGGAGTGTTGCTAGGGTTTCGCCACGTGTTCTTATGGGATATCTTGAAGGTTGACTTTTCTTTCACCCGAGGATCCTCATAACTCACATGTACTACCGCCTTTTGCATCTCACTTAACCGACGTAGCATTCGTGATGCCATTATTTAGTGGGCATCCTTTATTAAATCTACGTGGCATTCGGTCATGCATGTAACCGGTATTTGGGCTTAGTTTTGGTTAACTGCGGCTCCGCAATGGTTCAGGGTTTATCATAAGACCGCATTTCTCCAGGGTTCATCGCAAAACCGCATGTATTTGAGGTTTATCGTAGGGTTGTGCGCGACCAAGGTTCATCGCATGATTGTGCGTGTATAACATTCATCGTAGGTTTAACTAAAACTTGTTTTAGGCTCGTACCAAGCACAAATCCGTTGCGATCATGCGATAAGCCGTGTGTTCATCGCGAGTGTGTGACACATTATAAGTTCATCATAGGCGACCAATAAACTACAGGCCAATCGCAAGCGCAAGCATCTATATGGTATCCATTTAGTGTTTTTTGTGCTCTGAAGGACTAAGCGAGCACTATGTACCTACAGCTACCATTTCTCGTCTCCTATAGGAATAATCTAAGAAGCTTTTTCTAGATTTCTGTGTCATAGCCTCGAGGTCTGCTAAGTTAAGCATTAATTCCATGTTATAAGAGAAATGTTCAAAAAGTGTTTCAGATACATCCTTCTAAGTCTTCTTATTCTCAACATATCTCTAGAAATGATCTTTAAATGATTCAGACTGCACACTTTACCATTATACTTAATTGCAAAATTCGGCATATTGAACATTTTAGGTAATTTGGCATTAGAGTAGAGACACAACTCCTTCAAATTAGTGTTCTTAGGTCAAGCACTCCTTTCACCTTTTGCATATTCTCCAACTTTTCTACATCATCCTTGAGTGAGGTTTGGAAGATAAGGGGCATAGGAACTTTGGGTTCATTATCATCGAAAATGGTGGTGATAGGCTGCCACTTAGATTGTAGAGGAGGGTTGAATGTGGCTTGTGAAGTAGGTTGAGGAACTGATTTGGTGAAGACAAAAGGGAAAGGCAGGACTGTGATGGGTATAGATGTAAGGTGTTGGCCAAGGATGGGGTAGACATTGGTATGGTTGGTGGTGTGGAATGGACTGAGATTGTTCAATGCGATGAGTGGTCAATTAAGCTAACGCTTGATCTAAAGTTTAAGATAATCACTGCAGGGGAATGAGGTTGACATCCTAGATTCTGTTGTAGAGGTTATTATTCCATGGTGTGGGCCAAATGACCGGGAATTGTTGACATGATCTAACAAGAGAGGTTATTGCCCCATGGCTGCAAGGCTACCAGTCTTCATCCTCTACCCATACAGGTCTCTCAAATTGGTGATTAGCTGAAATCTTTCAACCAGCCTCACTGATTTTGAGTTATCACCACAAGAGATAACTCAAAATCATAAAAGTAAACATGAATGATATTCTTACAAATTCAAGATCCATGCCTAAAAACATGTTTATCATACACATGATAGGTGAATACAATCATGAAATATTGCATTACTATTGATTAGAAGTATCATCAAGTATTTCTATTCCTACTTGTGAAAAATCAAATATTCAATTATCCATCCCAAATCAATACTTGAAACGGACAATGAACAATGAACTTTAAGAGCCATTTAATTGTTATTGAAAATCAACGTTTTAAAAAACGACCTAGAAATGGAACCATTTTGGCCACTGATTTCTGGGTTGATGGTCTGATTGTTCGGTTCGAATAGACGGCCTGTTCTGACAATAAAATTAAAAAAAAAAATAAAAAATGATAAAAAACCATTGAACGGGTCGACAGTTCGACCGCCTGGGTCAATGGTTGTTGACTTTTTCAACAGTTTTTGGCCAAAGACCAGGTATGAGGTAAAATGGAACTGGTTGCCTGGATGGTTCCCAGGCCAGCCGAATGGTCCGACTGTCCGGGTCAACAGCGGTTCGAAAACCTTGCTGAAAATAAATGTTCACACCAACTATTTTGGCTAAGACCTGATCAGTCCGGTGAGCCCACTTGTTGTACTAGAGGTTCAATTGAATTATTCTTGTAACCACATTAACACTCGGCTGCCAGAGAAATTCCCTGCTTGAACTCTAAACCAAAACTCAATGTTAGTTTTAGAGAATAAAATCTATTCAAGGACTTCACTTAACCGCTTAAACTTTCAGGTTGAATAGTTCTTTAAGATGGTACCAGATCTACTTTGACCAAGTGGTCTAGGCCATTAGGCCTATGATTCCCTGTATTGGAGGCACCCTACCAAACCTGAACCTGGTGTCGAGACAAGTCTCTATGTCAAAAAATCTATGATCCCTATGGGAGGATCCTCTCTTAGAAAGAGCATCAGCAATCTGTTAGCTTCTCGATAAACATGAGTCATGAAAACTTCCATGTCTTCCATCAAGACTGAACTAATCTCTTCCAACCACTACCACAGTTTCCAAGGCAAAGACCTAGAATCACTCACAATATCACATAAAACTTTTGAATCGGTCTCAACAAAGACCTTACCAAAGCCTAGCGCTTTTGCCAAATTCAAACCATCTAAAAGAGCCAATCTGATAGGTCCCAATCAAAGTTAGAGTGATAGAGTATTCTGCTTAGGGTGAGAATGAAACCCACAAGATTTTTATTTAATTTCCAACACCACTTCGACTGGTTGTTGGTGTTTAAATACAAGAAGAACTTAACTAATTACCACTAAACTAGCCCCTAATTATGGGATTATCCCTTCTAACTAACTGACAGATTCCTATGCCATTGTCTAACAAGCTAACCTCTTTAACAAATTGACCTATTCTTATGCAGCAGACTAACAGATTAACTCTCTTAACAGACTGATCGATTCTTATGGCAATGAGCTAGCAAGCTAACTTCTTTGACCGACTCTTATGCAACAAAAAGAACTGACTAAACAACTATCTACTGATGTAGATCTTCTAACCATACGCCGAAGGTTCGGGTTACGCGATATTTGTATGGGCCATGCGTCTATCGTTGCCCCCGTCTTTCAGAGGGACCTTGTCCTCAAGGTCCAATTTGATGTATCTGTTCCATAGCTCGTCAAAGGTTGGTGTGAGCTCCCTCTTCGTCATCTGTYTCACTTTCGTCATAATTTCCTTCAAGCAACAACAACTGCGGTCCTTTGCATTTGTGCCCTGGTACAAATTGGTGAAGCAACAACACCTCCTTTGTGGGAAATCGGGTACAAGGGTGGACTTAAAAGGCATTGGTGGGCACCTTTATGGGAGGTCTTAAAATTGAAATAGCAGATGGGATTCGGATGTTTAAGCCAAAATCCTTGAAAGAAGCCATTAGTTTGGCTAGGATGCGACATGAGCAGCTAAACAGTCAAGAGAAGGCTATATGTCCATTCAATAGGATCACTATCGACTCTTCTCCAACGAAACTGAAGTCTGCTTCACCAATGAAACGACTCACGTGGACTGAGATGCAAATTGATATACTCTTGTGAACCATTCGGTGGGGTCATCTCCCGCAAATCGAGGAAACTCCAATTTGGCTAGTTTGGAAGAGAACAGTTTTCGTCTCACTTCGGAGTTGTCTCGAGATTTTTCTCTCATGTTGCAAGAATGCCCGGTAGGAGAGTTTGCCTTAAATTCGAGACTGTTGGCAGTCGATGCAGCACGATTGGAGAGTAGAGCTTCCGATAATTTGTTGATAGCATCTTCTAACTGATGGAACTTATCAGCTATTCCCACCTCCATACGACTAAAGCTATCTTGGAGTCCTCCAAGTCTGGCCTCTAAACTCTCGATTCTCTCTTTGTTAGTAGCCATGGTACCTAGCTCTGATACCAATTGATAGGTCCCAGTCAAAGGTAGAGTTGAAAGAGTATTCTGCTTAGGGTGAGAATGAAACCCACAAGATTTTTATTTAATTTCCAACACCACTTCAGCTAGTTGTTGGTGTTTAAATACAAGAAGGACTTAACTAATTACCACTAAACTAGCCCCTAATTATGGGATTATTCCTTCTAACTAACTGACAGATTCCTATGCCATAGTCTAACAAGCTAACCTCTTTAACAAATTGACCTATTCTTATGCAGCAGACTAACAGATTAACTCTCTTAATGACCGATTCTTATGGCAATGAGCTAGCAAGCTAACTTCTTTGACCGATTCTTATGCAACAAAAGGAACTGACTAAACAACTATCTGCTGACGTAGATCTTCCAACCATACGCCAAAGGTTCAGGTTACGTGATATTTGTATGGGCCATGCGTCTATCACAATCCATTCTGAATAAAGGTTTATAGCAATACCGTAGTAGTTGTGGAAAGAACTGATAAATCCATTCTTGGCATCTCTAATTACACCTCCACCGCCATATGACCTAGATTTCCAGTAGAAGAACCATCTATGTTAAGCTTGACATAGCTTCTCAGAACCGGGTTGAGATGAATTACTTTTAAGCTATGTTTGGTTTGAATGAAAAGGTAGGGAAAGAAAAAGAAAGACAAGAAAATCTATACAAGGTTTGAAAATGTTTTCTTACCTTTCCTTTCTTTTCTCTACCTTTTCTTTCAAACCAAGCATAACCTTAACTTTCTTATTTTCTTATTCTCTACCTTTTCTTTCATATCCAGCATACCCGAACTATTATCTAGGGAAGAGGTGTCTTGAACCCACCTAAGGATAAGAGTAAATAACCTGTTGAGAACATCTGTAGGAGTCCTCCCTTTTCCTTCTAGATTTCCCGACGTATGAAATAGGTCGTTCTACCAACCAAAGTTGTCCACTGATTTTGAATACAATTAGAAACATTCAACCCACAGAGAGATGATCTCACAACAACTTTCATTACCCCGAAACTCCATGCCTAGACATCTGCTGAAACAGGTCCAAACTTTCTTTGCTAGGCAGCCATAAACAAAATGGTGGTGCACATCTTCACAAGTGAGTCTAAATCAATCCCTCACAAGACTGAACCCCACAACATCCCACAATACATTCCCGTTATGTATTGGAAACATTTCCATATAATGACATCATCATTAATTTTCTAGTACTATCATCAGGAGATGTTTCCAATACAAAACAGAGATGTGCTGTGGGACATTGTGGGGCACAGTCTTGTGGGGAGGGGGCTGATTTGATCTCTTCACAAGTTCGGTCCTTACAACAAACACAAACCCACAACGTCCCACAGCACATTTCTGCCATGTATTGAGAATATCTCACAATGATGACATTATCATTTTTGGTATTATCATCGGGAAATATTTCCAATACGCGGTTGGGAAGTGATGGGTGTTGTGGGGGGCTGATTTGATCTCGATGCTAATATGCTGAAGGTCAACATCCATACCCACCATTCCTTGAAGCAATTTCCAGATGAATGGCCTTGTTCAGATCTTCCAACTTTTTAATTTGGAGGCCTCCCTCTCAGTTGGACATGTCACCTTATTCTATGCTACCCAACAATGCTTCCTCTCCATCTCACTGCCTAATGACACTACAAAAAAATCATTCTTTCACGACGTTTAAATAAAATGTTGTCGAAGTTCTCTTTTTCGCGACATTAATGATACCTAACGCAAAAAAAAAAAAAAAAAAAAAAAAGGGTTTTTGCAACGGTTGTACATAACTGTACGCAAAAAAAGGCTTCCTCTCCATCTCACTGCCTAATGAGAACAATATTCTTCCTCCAGCCGAAAGCAACATTCCTTTCCAACCAGCTACTCTACTACTAATTTTTTCAATAATGCATTAAAATAGCAAGCTTCGATCCTTCCCTATGTTAAGGATCTGACTCAATTGAGCATCTAAAATGAATTAATCCATGCTCTAAAAACAACTCCATTGAGAATTGGTTAGTCCATTTCTGGTCTACTTCTCCCAATATCCCTGATGATTGGGACCAACATTGGATAATATTCCTGAGAGGATTCTTATTTTATGGCATGGTTTTTCTGAAGCCTCTGATTTTATGATAAAAAGAAAAAAGAAGAAGAACATGTTCCTAAGAAGGAAAAGGTAGGGAAAGGAAGGGAAAGGCAGGAAAACCTATACAAGGTTTGTAAAGGTTTCTTTACATTTTCCTTCAAACCAAACATAACCAAAGGCTATGATTGGTTTGAAGGAAAAGATAGGGAAAGGAAGGGAAACATTGGGAAACATATGCAAAGTTTGTAAAGGTTTCCCTATATTTTCCTTCCTTTCCTTATTTTTTCCTTCTAACCAAACATAGCCTAAAAGAACTCAGAACCGAACCAATTGTTGACTGGGACAATGGGTCTAACACAACAATACCTGATTATACTTGGAACCTATATTTACCAATAAAATAATAACTTAAAATTTATTTTGATACCATAACCTTAATAAAACTGACAATAAAATAGCAAATTATATATTATTTTGCTAAAATAGATGGTTCTAAATATTACTATCTTATATACTATTAAGAAATTTATCCTATAAGACATAAAATATAACAAAATCTACAAAAAATTTAAAAGATCCTTATATATTATTAACAATATAAATGATTCAGTTTAATTATTGGGAAACAACATAAAACCAAAACCGACATAATTGGTTTGCTTCTCTCAGAAGGAATAACCACCCCATTGATAGCTTTAGATTTCTAATATATTTGTTTTCTGAGGCCTTGTTTGATAACACTTTTCAGAGGCCTGGTGTCTGAAAAACTTGGACACTAGACTCATTTGGTGTTGCATCTGAAAATTGATTTGAAATCTTTTTTTAGATATGAAATTTTAATATTACATGTTTTTGTCCTTCATGTAACTCGAATCGAACCCTCACTGCAACCTATGAAGCTCCACCGCCACCACCACCGCTGCACTTTCTCTCTATCTCTCTCTCTCTCTCTTGTATTCCCGCCACTACCGTTGAAACTTGCAGTGGCAGTGGTTCCTTCTCTCTCGCTATCACTCTTGCTCTCTCTCTCTCTCTCTCTCTCTCTCTCTCTCTCTCCCTGTCTTCCTATCACCACCACTAGTAGTGGTTCCTTCTCCCTCTCGCTCTCTCTCCCCCCTGTCTTCCCGTCACCACCACTGCAACTTGCAGTGGCCGTGGTTCCTTCTATCTCTCTCACTCTCGCTCTCGCGCTCTCTCTCTCCCCCTGTCTTCCAGCCACTATGCTGCAAGTTGTAGTGGTGGTGGTTCTCTCTCTCTCTCTCTCCCTTGTCTTCCCGCCACCGTTGCTACAAGTTGTAGCGAAAGTGGTTCCTTGTCTCTCTCTTGCTCTCGTTCTCACTCTCTCTCTCTTCTCTCTCTCTCTCTCTCTCTCTCTCTCTCTTCTCGCCACCGCCACCACTACTGCAAGTTGCAGCGACGGTTCGGTGAATAGAAATAATAATAATATTATTAATTATAAATTATTTTTATTAATTATTAATTATTAATTATTTTAATATTTTTATTAAATAGTAATTTTTAATTATTTCATTAATTTTTAAAAATTATTTTATTTTTATTTGTGTAAATTATTAATTATTAATTATTTTAATATTTTTATAGTCATTAATTATTATTTTTTATTTTAATCATTTCATTTATTAATTATTAATTATTAATTATTAATTTATTATTTATTATTTGTATTGTTTCAATGTTATTTTGATGTTGAAAATTATTTTTTATGAGATAATGCAAATTAAACTCAACATTTACAAATAGTATGTTTTAGGAGTAAAATAGTAAAATCAGTAAATTTCAGATGGTAAAGGGTTGATCCAATACAAATAAACTTATGGATTCAGAGCCTCTAAAAAGTAAAAAAGCATCTATACCTCTTTTCAGACTTCAGACACTTTTAATATCTTTTTAACTTTTTAGATCTGAATTTTCAGATTTATCAAACGCCACCTGAATCTATCACCCAAGGCCATACTTTCCATTTGCTTTTTGTTTTCTGCATAAAACCAATCATAAAATGAGAGGTTTTTCTAGGGCATGCTGATTGCTGAATGGGCTGGAGATAATAAATTCATGCATAGTGGGCCGGGTCAATGTTTTAAAAGCGACCCAGAACTACAACAGTTTTGGCTACTGGCGATTTCCAGGTCAGCAATTAGACTGTCCGGTTCAAATAGATGAGCTGTTTTATAACATTCGTGTATACACACGTGGGACCCATACCTTTGTATATGGAATATTATGTGTACACACGTGGGATACACCTCCAAAGACAGATAATATGTTACTCATCACTACCACTCACGAGAAGGTATGTGTCAAGACTTGGCGGCAATGGCGTATGTGACTCAGCACTGCTCCACTACGTTTTGGCCTCTTCCCATTAATATTGGTTCCAGCTGTTGTCACTTTTCAGGCTGAAAGATAGCACTCACACACAAGGTGGTGGGCTAGTGGAACAGCTGTTGGTATCTTACAATTAACACTTAACCATCTCTTTCTTGACAGTACTCTTGTTATGGCTATTTTCTTTTGTAGCCATTGGGCTCTTATTGTCAACCCAAATGTTTTCTAAGATATCCCTACTATTTTGGACTACATTATGACGTTGGATATTTTAAAATCCCACCAAAATAATTTGTTGTGTGAGCTGTTATTACTTGGTATTTTGTTTGACAAGCAAGAAATGAAATTTTTTTCTATATCTTGTCTAAGTTTATATTTGGCATCGATGCTGTAGATATAGTATCGTTTTCTGGTGTTGATGTGTGAGTTGGAAGCATCATTTAAAAAAAACGGTATTTTTTTTTTTTGGAAATATTGCTGTCAGATAGGATTAGGGGTAGAGTCATGGGGTGGCAAAGGGGAGCTATGGCCCCCCTTATGCCTTGAAAATCCTCGTAGCAATTGTTTAAATCCCACATATATTTTGCCCCTCTTATCCATGTTTCTTATCTTTTGGCCCTCTATGCATACGCTTTGGCCCACTCAATAAAGAATCCTGACTCCGCCCCTGTGTCATAGGGGTAGCTCTACAGCGGAAGAAACCCATGCGGCGTCCAGGCCAAGGTAGGCCAGGACAAGCCTTTATGCGCTTAGAGGCTAGGAGTTGCCCGATGAGATGGCTCCACCAAAGTCAGTAGCACTAGATCATGACCTCAAGTCCAATGGTTGGGGCACTCTCCTGGCTCAGACCGGTCCATGGGAGGTGCCGCTTACGTGCTAAAGGGGAAAAACCATAATGCAAGGCGACCATGCGCCGAGGAGGTGACTTGGCACCGATGTGAAGGGTCTCCTGTATACCGATGATGACAGGCACCTGTGTGCCATGATGATAGGCAACCGCTTGGGCCGAAACACACCTGTGCGCTAGAGGCAACGGATAGCTCACTCAGCTTGGGCAAGGGGCTGGCGTGGTGAAGGGTCATGCTTGAGCCAAGCCCGCATGCCAAGTCTCCCTTGAGTATCGGTAGCACAGTGTCGGTCCAACACTGTCCCCATGAGCAAGTGTGCGCCCATGAGGAACCCTGGTAGCCATG
>NW_010729283.1:453981-493838 GCF_000365185.1 Nelumbo nucifera | reverse complement strand
GGACAACCATAATACAAGGCGACCATGCGCCAAGGAGGTGACTTGGCATCGATGTGAAGGGTCTCCTGTATGCTGATGATGACAGGCACCTGTGTGCCATGATGATAGGCAACCGCTTGGGCCGAAACACACCCGTGCGCTAGAGGCAACGGGATAGCTCACTCAGCTTGGGCAAGGGGCTGGCGTGGTGAAGGGTCATGCTTGAACCAAGACCGCATGCCAAGCCTCCCTTGAGTATCGGTAGCGTAGTGCCGGTCCAACACTGTCCCCATGAGCAAGTGTGTGCCCATGAGGAACCCTGGTAGCCATGCTAGCCGTTAACCAGGGTTGCCCCGCAAGGGGATGATGGTCTAGGAGTGCCAAGGTTAGGCACCCACGGAGGTCGACCACCCCTCCTCAAAGAGTACGTTAAGCTTTTGGTGGTCTGCCTGAAGATGACATCAGTTCTCCCAAAAATATTACAGGCGAAAATGACAGTCATGTCCCTAATGTAAGGTTGCCAAGCGTAGGCAAGGCTAAGCCTGTTTTGAACCGTAACACCTGGGTAGGATGTTTCTTAGAGCAACAACAACTTTTTTTGTTTGGTACCAATATTCCAGGAAACTTTTTTAGTAGTACTGGTACCTATTATGCAATGCCATGTCATGCCCCTGTCACTACCACTTCATGTCCCTGTTGGCAGCAACAAGCTGTAGGTTCAGGAAATGTCAAATTCGGCGTTGCTCCAAGCCATGCCTTCCTGATTCCAAGGTGTGGCTTGAAGCACTATTTTTTATGAAAAAATGGTTCCAAACAAAGAGATGTTTCCTAGAGCATCGTTTTTTTCTGACGTAGTGCTGATGTATCGCCATTTTCTATAGCAGCGGTATCGATGTCGAATAGACACTAGATTAATAACTCAATCAATATAACCCTTTGTTCCCTGACTCAAGATCACACCTCTCAAGAAGAGCCTCCCTACAATTTGTTTCATGGTTTTTAGAACCGAACTAGTTATCGAATCGGTTAGGGCACCGTTTTCCGGTTTGGCAGTTCAACCGTTCGGGTCGAACGGTTCGACCCGTGGTGTCATAAAAAATAAAAAAAATACTTATATATAATAAAAATACCATAAAAATTTAAATAAAATACAAAAAATACAGGAAAAAGAACAATATATGAAAAAATGAAGATATCTAAATATAAAAATAATAAAATACAGAAAATACAAAAAAAAATCCAAAAAAGTACAAAAAATTTCCAAAAATATAGAAAAAATTCCAACTGTAGTACTTAGACCCTTTGGTCTACCTGAAGCAATCATGCCAAAAGATATGTAGTCTAATAACTAAAAACCCAAGGCCCTTACGCAAGGAAGCTTAGATCCATCTTGCCTTGGGGTAGTCTAATAATCTGTAGTTCTGTACAGATCTGTATTTCCAAAAGAACTGTAGTTCTATACATTCTTCGATAAAGGGGTAGTCTAATAAATATTAGTAATATACTTATAGCTGCAACCGAACACCACAACCTACATATATATATATATATATTTATGAAGGTCTTTAAGGACAGAATTGCTACTGACTAATGAAACATCCTAGTCAAAATAGCTCACTTGTGTAATGGAAATTGGAAAGAAATGGCAATATCCTTCTGACAAGTGGAAATGAAGTAGATCAATAAAGCATGTGTGAAAAATTGGTTTAGCACCTTTAATAAGCAAGATCTTTTCAAATCAAGAATCATGTAATTACAGTCATAGTTTCTTTTTCATCATATATCAAACTACAGTCATAATCAGCCATATCTTTGATGTAATGCAGCATTTTCAATAAACAAGAATTTAAGGTCCTAATAAATTACCTTCAATTAACCAATTGAAAATAGTAAATTTCCTTTAATCGTGCATGGCGGTTTGGCAATTGCAAAAGCCCAGAGCTGGAGAAAAGTTACCATAGTTTGAGACTCTCAACATCTGATGAACAGTTGTAATGGAGATGATAGGGGAAGTTTGTTGGCAGTTCCTGTTTTGGATAGATAAAATTAGAACTTTGTCCCAAACTTTTTTAAATGGATATTTTTTATAGACATATGTAAAAGACTGTTTGTGCTCATGTGATGGCTTGTAAAGCAAAATCTTTTGGAACTTGCTCATATTGGTGGGGCTCTCCATCAAGCTGGCTGGATTCGTTTGTATCTATTTTTCTTTAGTATAGTTTATGTTAAATTATAAAAAAAACACACACACACACAATTAACAACCCATGCCTAATTGGGAAAAGAGTTGCCTATGTTAAAGATCTTGTTTGCAGTGCAATTGTATATTTACACAAACACATTTAAAGTATAAATGAAAAGAATGCACTAATTCATTTTTGTTTTACTTCAAAATTTCAATCAAAATCAATTACATTCCCCATATTTTTACACCTATAGAAATAACAACAACAATAATAATAATAATAATTTTTGGAGACAATAACTGGCCTTTTTATAAAAGAAAAGCTTATATCACCAAGAAGAAAGTGTTTACAAAACGGCGCAAAAAACTGGGAGGGTCATTAGATCAGTAAACATCCCTCCCAATTGACATGAACATCTTGGTCATTCCATGAGATAATCTATACTGCTGTCTATATTTATTATTAAAAGTGTGAATAATGGTGTGAAAATTTTGTTTGACTAAATTACCCCAATTTTTTGAAATGGTCTTTGTCTAATTTTAAGGATGAAAATGTAATTTAAAAAACCACTTTTCTCCTTATTCAAATCTTTCTCATTAAGTCTCATATTTAAACTATTTACTCCCATTAACATTCATTGAATCATTTTCTTGACTAGAATACCCCTATTTTTGAATTTGGTCCTTCTCTAATTGTGAGGGCACAAAATGTAATTTGATTTAATACATTTCTCCTTATTCAATTCCCTCTCATTTAGTCTTTCATAAAGTATTAACTCCCATTCTTTTATTAAATCTCATATTTAAGATATTATTTTCACAAAATAAAAGCAAATAAATTCTATCAATTAGATCTACATCCAATACTTTTAACAATATAAAATACTTGTTTTTTAAAATTTACAAAAAAATGGAATTATTTTTCCATCATGGTGGCGAGTAAGAAATTGAACCATTAGAGTCAAGTGGGCTAATCCATGATGTCATAATTAAATAAAAAATTTTAATTATAAATAAATAACAAATATAGAAAGATTGGGTACATCTCTATACTATCTGTGACCTGCGTGATGCACAATCTAGTGTTTAAAAATGTATATTTTACAGGAAAAAATGAAGTAGAAATGATTCACCAAAATTTTTATATAATTTTAGATTTTTTACAGATGAAATAGTAGATTTTTTTTCTTTTTTCTTATTAGTTATTGAGTTCCATTTTTTTCCTTTTTATATAGGTTATATTTTATGAGAAGTACAAAAGTTAACTGCATAGTATGAGAAGCAACTAATAGTGGATCAATTGGTAGGTTCTCTAGCTAGTTAAATTAAAAGTGTTAATGATACTGTGAAATTATTTCTTGACTAAAATATCTCAATTTTTAAATTCGGTCCCTCTCTAATTGTAAGGACAAAAATGTAATTTGAGCAACCACTTTTCTCCCCATTCAATTCCCTCTCATTAAGTCTTATGTTTAGGGAATTAACTTGCAGTCTTTCATTGAATCCTATTGCTGAAACCTCCTCCAAAGTTTGATAATGGCAATCACCTCCCCTATACTTTCTAACACAATTGCAAGCAACCCCTTATTAGAATCCTCTACCCAAGCCCTTCCAAACTGAGATTCTCAATTTGGAAAGAGTACAAATATAAATATGTAAAATGCAAATCCATACAAAATAATACAAAATATGAGGTTTTGCTCTCTACATATTTATATTTGCACTCCTTCCAAACTGAGCTTATAGAAAAATTAATGTGACAAAGAATTGTTGCTTTTGTTGATGATAGAAATAAAATACAAAAATGAAATTGTTTTCCTGTTTGGTGGTAAGTCAACAATCCATCCTTTTGGATCAAATGTGTCAACCCTAGATGTCATAATTAAATAATAATAATAATTAAAAATTATGAAAACATACAAAAGTATAAAAATTACAAAAACTTTTATAGAAAACATTGGGTATCATTTTTATCATATTAAACAAAAATAAGTGTGACATGGAAGAATAATTTTTATAGGCATATAGAAATATAAAAAAAATTGTACTCTATTTTGGAAACATAAAAAAGTACCATGAGAAAAGCACATGCATACTTACTCTCAACTTCTCCAATGGAAAAGCTTGGCATGGACAATCTTAAGCTTGGCATGCATACTTACTCTTATTAAGCTACTCATCAGCCAACCTTTGCACATCGCCTTAGGCATTGTTGTAGTAATAAAAATAGTTTGAAAGCCTAGGTCATTGTATTTCATTTCACAATTGGACATGGTGTCCACCTCATCCAACACCAAATATTTGGTGTCACTAGAAATGATCAATATTTCCTTCTATTTGAGGGGTTAGGATCCATCATATGGATGGCCAAATCATACAAGATGGCTGGGTGAAAATTCAAAAATTTCCTAATCCTTTTAGGAATTGAATTCCCTATGTTTTGAAAAACTACATTTTTCTAAATCGCTTGCACTGAATAGAACTAGATTTGAAACCAAACAAAGAGGGAGATTTGTAACTGATATGGATACCACAAATGCAGATCCCAAGGTGGAAGTTTATGCCTAAATCAATTCTAAAACTAGACTCCAATGAAAATGGCATGGTGTATTTCTGAAGCCCATTCCGCAACACAATTTTCTGCAAAGCTGAGATCCAACTGCTTGAATCGAACTAAGGATGATGAGCCTGATATCCCCTAAATTTTTCTTAAAAATATAAGAGGAAAACTAATCTAAATCAGTCTCAGATAGTTCAAGTCGAACTGTGAAAAAACTAGGAGACAAAAGGGTGTAAAGAGGACTAGAAATTGCAAAAATATGAAGTTATCTTGGACTGGTCCACCCCCTCCTCTTTTATAATCTCTTATGGAGCTATTTCTTAATCTAATTAGGAGATAATCCAAATCTAAATCAGAACTAAAGTCCAATTAGAAATATACCTTATCTTCTTATAAAATTAGGTGCTCCATACCCAGATTTGCCCCATGGTTGTCATGTGCTAGTTTAATTAGTCATATTAATTATGGGCGTTACGCCCATTAGCTATAAGGATCACGACCCATGGGTGTTGCATGGCCAACTTAGGCCAGATTTGTATGGTGTGAGACCCCACAATGACCTCACATAAGTCCACATGGTTTTGGCCTAGCCTTTGTGGAAAGGCTTGGCCAAATTCATTGCTAAATACAGTGAACCCTTGAGCATATCATTATGGGATCAATATAGGCCCAACATTTACACTTAAATGATCATTGAATTTGGCTATCTTAAGAAAATCCAAGGATAATGAACTTAAGTAAAATAAAGCCCATCAAGTAATTAGCCCTGTAATGGTCTTTTACATATAACCTCTCAACCCATAATGATTAAACACTACCCGATAGGGAATGACCTCTCCTAGGGCTGGGTTAGGTCAGGTTGAGGCCAACCCTACCCCAACCCTAAGTTTTAAACCCCAAACCCAACCCATCCTGAAGTTGACTTCAGGTTGGGCTGGGCTCGGGTTGGGTCCAATAAAGGTGGGTCATGCCGGGCCGGCACCGCACGGCCCATAGGCGGCCCGTTCAAAGTGTGGGCTGTGTCGTGTTGGCTCACGGGCCGTGCTGCCCTCCCTGGTGAAAATTCTGGGGGTCGGCCCGGCACGGCCCAGGCCCGTGTGGGCCCAAGCCATGCTGGGCTGGGCTACAGGGTGGGCCTTGGGCCTGGGCCGGACCGGGCTAGACTGAATGGGTTACGATTACCCAAAAAATAAATAAATAAAAAAATTCAAATAGGAATTTTATTTCATTTAAATTTGAATGATACAAATTACAAAGCATACAAATATTGAAATATACAATGGTTGGATACTTCATACTTGGATGAATGAAATATGAAAATGGAAAAAATTAATAAAACATAAAATATACAATATAGTTACAAATTGAAAATCAAAATTACATTAATAGAAAATAAATTAAATAAAATTAAAACAAATTTTACAATAATTTGAAAAAAAAATAAAAAATTCTATACAACTAGTCAACTATTGTTCATGAATCATGACTTTCACCATCTTCTTTAGGTGAAATATCCGATGTATGTAGTAGTATCATGCCCTCCTTTGTCTTGTAATTGTAAAGTTGTAATCTATTTTCTACATGACTACATCTAGCCAACCCTGGTATAGTGGTACCTGCACTAAAACAACTAAACAAGCTTCCGATGGAACTGTAGCCTGTAGACACCGAAGGGGTTAGTAGATCACAGATCACGTGCCATGGTGACGAGAACTAGACAATTTTTTGAATGTTTACTCAATCACTCCACCAAGCTAAAATATCAAAATTATTTGTTCCCTCACCTAAACTAGAAAAATTTGCTTGTAAATAAATTAAGTTCAGTAAATGAACTTGTTGTAGAAGTAGCCGATTTCTGCCTTCTACTTATTATTTCGTACTGCTTCGGATAATTAGATTCATATAAACTATACATTTCAAATAATAAATTATTAATTTTTTATTTTTTATTTCCAATTTCAACATTCATAATTTCACAATATGTTTCAAGTGAAATATCAAAACCATCTTTCCTAATCTTAGGATCTAATATTGTAGCTAAGCAATAAAGAGGAGAAATGTTCTCCCAATATTTTTAAAATTTATTTTCCATTATTTCAATAATTTATTTAAATTGTGGGTTATTTCTTCTTCCTTCTCATGTGTGAGAAAATGTCTACTCAAAGGGCCAGTACCGCCCTTGCTATAATTGCTAAAGTCTTTTCTACATTTTTCTCAAACTACTCTATTCCCCTTCCCCTCAACATCCTCTATTTTAAATATTTTTCAAATCGGGCTACTAAATTTGGGGTTTTGGGAAGAGTTGGTCATTTTTTTTAAATTCTGAAAAAATAAAATTAATTTAATTGGACTTACCTTGGATTGTCGGTTTAGAATCCCAACTTGATTTCAACGAGTAAAGCCTTTCAACGCCCAAGGCTCCAAGCCTCCCAAATTGCTAAGTTGGAGAATCAAACAATTAGCCAATCAGACTATTAGAGTTCACTTAGATTGCAGAGAATGTATGAGAGAAAGGGAAGAGATTAAGAGAATTGTTGAATGATGATTGTTGAATTGGTGTGATGAGAAGAATGGTGGATGATAAGGCTATTTATAGGAATTGAAAATAATTCAATTGCCCAAAATACCCTAAAAACTTACTGTTTTTTAGTTGTTGGGAGGGGTATTTTCGTTATTGTAAAGTTATTTATAACTTTACCCAAACAACCCCCCTAAACTAGTTGTTATATAGTTGTTGGAGGGCATTTGTGTCATTTTTCTCCCCTCCATAAGCAAAATACATAAATACCCCCCTATATAACTATTTATAGCTGTTAGAGGGGTATTTATGTAAAAAAAAAACCCAAAAAGCTGAAACTAGTCATTGGGGGGACTTGGGGCTTGGGGGGGCGGCAATGGCTAGTTTTGGGACAGGCTGAGCATAGCCCGATCTACGGGCAGCACGACACGAATAGTTGTGCCATGCCTAGAGCTGCAAATCAGGCCGGGTTAGGTCGGGTTGAGGCCAACCCTAGTCCAACCCTAAGTTCTAAACCCCCAACCCTAACCCTAATCCAATCCGACCAACCCAACCCTAACCCTAACCCGAATCCAATCCGACCAACCCAACCCTAACCATAACCCTAACTAAATTCCTTCAACCCTAACCCAACTCAACCAAACCCAAAGTTAATTTCAAGATGGGTTGGGCTCAAGTTGGGCCCAACCCAACCTTCTTCCAATCCCTTAAAACCTCACAGAATTTCTTCATTTTAGATCTTAACTCAACTTTCAGTACATATATTAATCCTATGTTTCATTAGTACTTGTTTGTTGACGTTTGTTTTTTTTTTTTGTTTTTTTGGTACAAATTTCAGAAAAACAAGTGTTATGACTTACGGTAGATCTTTCTTGGGCAGAAAACAACATAGAGGATATGATAGTATGTAGTGAGGGCTATACAACTATCATACATCTAAAAAAATCAATGTATGATATATAATATATATAACATATATTTATATATGACATATACTATAGAGTTGGGTTCGGGTTGGGTCAGGTTGCCTAAGGAATCAACCCTAACCCAATCCGAAATAAAATCGGGTTCATGAATCTCAACCCTAACTTTAACCCGAGCATCAATCCGACCCAACCCAACCTGGCCCAAGTTGTAGCCTTAACCTCTCCCCTAGCTGCAAGGTGCAATGTCACACTCTCTACTCAGATGGATCCTAGGAGTTAAAACATTTTGCAAACATTTTCATAAAACATTAATATATATATATATATATATATATATCATAAATATAATTTGCAAAATCATATTTTAAAACATTGTTGAAATTCACTGTCTGTAGTTCAGGTTTCTACCAAAAAGAGTGTAAACCTTATCATTCACTTTGTTCGACAAAGGGGTCGATCCTATCATTATGATCACCCACTTAGGTAAATTCTCAAACTGCCCCAACATACCCAAGTTTTGACCCTTGATTGATCTCACTGATTGGCATATCAAAGACAACCCAATCCAATACCCAGTGTTGTACCATAATCAAGTTTAGGGGTTATGTGTAAATTTCCAATTTTGCCCATCAATTTCCAAGGTCCAAGGCATAACTGGAAAATGGTTTGGGTTCAGTGTTTCATCCACACACTACTTGCACTTCGGGTTTAATCCTAGTAGCTAAGACAAGCTGCCCCAATTTCTTTGGCAGCACACCAGTGTCAGCATTGGTAGGATAAACTCCCCAAGTTTATCCAACGGCTGAGAACATTCTAAACTAACACGAGTCTCATTAGTGTCCAGTTTAAAGGGGTAATTACGTAGAAACATTCCAATATCAACATGAAACAATAATATACTTTTATTCATTTACAATAAATGTATTTGTACATCAATCTAATTAGATTTAAGGGCATACATTGTCTAACAACTCCCACTTGCACTTAGGTCCAACCGGGTACAAGCCTCAGTCCCATATTGTCCACATTTTTCTCAAACACTTTCTGTATCAGTGGCTTAGTCAATGGGTTTGCCACATTCTTCGTTGATACTACCTTCTGAATCTGAATATCCCCACTACTAACAATCTCTCGTAGATCCAGTGTTGTCACACAATAGTAGAATGGGTGATATGGTAGGACTCCGAATTCTAGGATGAATTTCTTCATCCATACTACTTATTAGGTAGCCTCACTTACGACAATGTGCTTGGTCTCGACCGTGGACTATATTCCATACTACACAAGGTCCCAAAGTATCCAGATATAGAATTTCTATCATTTGGGTCAGGTTAGAAGTCGACATCAGTATAACTAACCATCTATAGTGAATTACCACCGAAGATAAGACAAGAGTCTTTAGTCCTTTATAGGTACTTTAGTATGTTTTTCACAGTAGTCCAATGCTCTTGTCCTAGGTAAGATTGGCATCTACTTACAACACTAACGGCTTGAGCAATGTCTGGCCGAGTAAAGAACATAGCATACATGATGCTCCCTATGGATGAGGCATAGGGAGCCTCTTTCATGTCCTCAATCTCCTCGGGGGTCTTATGTGGCATTCCTTTGGAGAGAGTGACTCTATGCTTGAAAAGAATGAATCCTTTATAGTTCTACATATTATATTTGTTGACGATCATGTAAACTTAAGTAAATCAGGATAATCTAATTATCCTCTTCAATCTATCTCTGTAGAGTCAAAGTCCTAAGATATAAGAGTCTTCTCCAAGATCTTTCATGGAGAATTGCTGCAAAAGTCATACCTTCACCATAGTCAACATTCTTACATCATTCCCAATGAGCAGAATGTCGTCTACATATAGAATCATATATGTAACCTTATCTCCCACTGTCTTTCTGTAAACATAGGGTTCATCCGGATTCTACTCAAAATCAAACTATTTGACTATTGAGTAAAATCGAATGTTCCAACATTTAAAAGCTTGCTTCAACCTATAAATGGATCTATTTAGCTTACACACCATGCGTTCCTGACCCTTAGCAACAAAGCCTTGCGGCTGCTGCATATAGATATCTTCAATAAGATCTCTATTTAGGAACGTGATTTTGACATCCATATGCCAAATATCATAGTCATAGTGTGCAACTATAGCTAATAGTATACTTGTGGATTTAAGCATGGCAACTTGCGAAAATGTCTCCTCATAATCGACTCCTTACTGAGTGTACCCTTTTGCTACAAACTGAGCTTTATAGGTCTCAACTTTTCCATCAGGGCCCTTTTCTCTCTTGTAGATCTATTTGCAACCAATTGCTTTCACCCCGGGTGCGGGTCTATGAGAGTTTAGGCTCCTATTGGTTTTTATTGAGTCAATGTCGACTTTCATGGCATCTACCCACTTTAGGGAGTCTATGTCCAACATAGCTTCCGAATAAGTCACGAGATCTTCCTCATTGTTTGTATCTTCCATCAAATAAATTTCTTGATCATAGTTGTACTTGTAACATCCTAGAAGTCTAAAACCCGGGTAGATCTTCTAAGTTGGATATTATTATTTAGAATCTGTGGGTTATCTCCTACTACTCCTGAGCTCTCTTTATCAAGAACAACTTCCTGATAGTGATTGTTCAGGATGTAGTCCTTCTCCAAGAAGTAGGCATTTCGACTAACAAATACATTTTATTTTTATGGGTCATAGAAGAGATACCCTACGGAGTCCTTGGGATAGCCTACAAATAGGCAATGACTAGTTTTAGATTCCAATTTGTCCGTACTTATCTTTTTGACGTGTGTTGGACAACCCCATATTTTCAAGTGTCTTACACTTGGTTTCTTGCCAGTCCATAGCCCATAAGAAGTCTTAGGAACCAACTAGGTTGGAATTCGATTTAGCATGTAAATTGTAGTCTCCAATGCATGCCCCCAAAAGGATATGAGTAATTCTAAATGGACGATGAGTGATCAGACCATATCCAATAAAGTATGATTTATTCTCTCTGATACATCGTTTAATTGTTGTGTAGCAAGAAGAGACAAGTGTGATATAATCCCATTGTCCTGTAAGTAGTCACTGAATTTGTTAGAGAGATATTCACCTTTTCAATATGATCGAAAGCATTTGATTTGTCTCTCCAATTGTTTCTCGACTTTTTGTCTAAACTCCTTAAACTTTTCAAAGGATTCAAACTTATGTCTCATTATGTACATGTAACCATACTGAGAATAATCATTGGTGAAAGTTATGAAATAATAGTGTTGGTTCCATGTCCTAACATTCATTGGACCACATACATTAACATGTATAAGGTTAAGTGTACCTATAGTTCTTTCAGGTTTACCTGTAAATGGCCTTTTTGCCATCTTACCTTTGGAGGCAAGGCTCACAACTTGGTAGATCTTCCATAGTTAGAAAATCTAGAAAACCATCCTTCACCAATCTTGTGATACATTCTATATTAATATAGCCAAGTTGGTAATGCCATAGGCACATGGTATTAATTGTATCACGTGTTCTTTTTTTGAGGATATGTTCCGATAGCAGTAGCTGCAACAGTTGCAGTCACCCCCAAGTAATATACAACCTTGTCATCAATATCCTTCTGCTTTCCTTGAACCCCTACAATGTATTACATGCATGAGTGGAAGCCCTAGAGTCAATACACTAGGATGCATAAGTGATCAACAGATTAGTCTCTATGACCGGTGTTCCAAAATTATCGTCTTTCTTCTTCTTAAGGGTTTCCAAATATTGAGGATAGTTCCTCTTCTAGTACCTGTTACTGGCCACGTTATCCAATTTCTCGAACATGAGCAATAGGTTAAGGTTATGTATCCAATTTGCATAGTTGGGTCCCTCGAGTTTGTTGTCGTCTAACAATTTAGCGAATTGTCTGTGTGTCATTTCTGATAAAAGGCACAATTAATTAGTCCACGACCTTAGTATTGCTTCATGTTATCTTTCATAGAATGGACTTTTATCTATGTTCCATTTCCATTTATTCATTTCTGAGATTTCCCTCCTATCTCAGTGACGGGGACATAGTTCATGTTCCTCGAAATGTGGAAAATCACATAGGTGCATGGGGCCAATTATTTTAGCTACATAACCCTATCACTTTTTGTGAAAGGTCAGATGTCCACCCATCCAATAAGTTTTCCCTTTGACCTCCATCTGATAAGGTTTGTTATAATTTTAGGTTAAATCTTTTTAATTGGTAAGTGCAGACCCATCATATCAAGAGCCCCAAAGTGTCGTGGAAGAGTCTTTCATTTTAGGATAGGCCCCTCCCACTAGTCTATGACGACCCTATCATCTAATGAAGCAATACCATTGACTGTTTTAGTGAAATGGATAGCCTAATTTTATGGTGCATCCCCACCCACCAATTCAGCCCACTTTCATACTAATGACAGAAAGCCTTTAGAGGTATCATCTTATGATATTTCCTATCTCATTGCACTTATATTAATCGTGAGAAAACATATATATCAATCCTTAGGTTAGATTTAGGTCATACCATAGTGGCTTTCACTGACTTTCATAAAGTCAAATTCAAATGGGCCCTTAATGGGCTAGGGTTCCTACGAGGTTCCACTTGGGGAAGAAGCTATTGAGGGGGTCCATTAAAAAATGAGCATGCAATGATCTATAAGCATCATGGCAATGATATGCATTCAGCCATGATGATCGTGAAGAACCACATAAGTCAATACATGGGCCAAGCACTTATGACCCATGAACGAATCACATTCATTCAGCACATCACATACACATATACATACATAATTGATCCTTATCAATTTGAAGTTTGTAAAACCCAGATCCATTTAGATTAACACATGATCAGCTCATTAATGAATTCCTAGGATTTTTCAAGAAAAACAAAAGATTTTTTCTTGGTGACTCATTGACCCAATGGGATAGAGATTTTTAGGGTCTGGGGACTAAGGTATGGCGTGGGAAAGTGTTAGGCACCCCACACACGCCCAGTTAAATTGGCCTCTACTTCACAATCCTAAGGAAAATTTAATAATTTTGAAGCCTATTTTATTAACACACTTTCATAGTAACAGACAAACAATATTTAGACTATTGAAAGAAAAGAAACTAAAGAAATGACAATATCAAATGAAGAGAGAATGTTCAAATAGCTAGCTAAAACATGCAAGTCATAACCTGTCATTGAAACAAGTGAAGATACATGAATTAAAAACTAATTATTTGCTGCAAAAATTAACAAATCCTAAGTGGTGGACTGTGTAATGCATTCTTTTAAAATTTAAAGTCACAAAAATTAAAAGATTTGTAAATAAGAGAATTAATTCTAAAAAAGAGAATGAGTGCTAAAAAAATATGCAAATTCTATGTGAAAGCTAAATGGTTTTGATGCTTTGGGATTTGAAACTACGTTAATACATACTTTAAAAAAAAAGAAAAAAACTCTACAATTTAAACTACTAACCTATCTAACTTGATGATGTAATTAATGGAGTGACTAAGGCCTAAATGGTAAACTATGAATTCAGCCCAAGGCTGGTAAGAGTTATGGAACCATACTAGATACCATGAATTGAAAGATGCATATGACTAGATGCAGTGAGACCAGTTGGTAATATGATCTAACGTGGGAATTGCTTAAAGGCTGGTGAAAACATGATAAATAATCCAGTAATTTAAAGGGAGATAAATGAAAAATAATAGAAATCTCGACGTATTTATGCTAGAAAAGAAAATAATAAAAGTGGTCATGCAAATCTGATTAGAAAGCAACTTTCTTGAAGGATTTGAGATGTGTGGGATATGAATCCAAGAAAAATGGGTAGGGATCATGTGGACAAAGGAATGCAAAACCTACGAGTAAAACGTGATGTGATCCTACATGGACTGATTTGATAAACCGTGAGAGAAATTGAAAATAAATGGGGAATGACTATAAGAAAGGATAGAATGTTGGAAATAAAAAGGCATGATAAAGCATAAAGAAAATGATAAAAAAGATCAAGGGGTTTAACAATTACTTATTCATCTTCGTACTGTTGGGAGGTTGATCCTACTTGATTAACTGATATGATTGGCCTAAAGAATGAGAAAATATAGTCCATGTGGCCTAAAGAATAAGAATGCTGATGTATGACTGAGAACGCTTATTGCATCGTTTCATGGCTTCAAGAGTGATTCAAGGCTTTTTTCTTCAATGTTGGATCGACCTAGGGGGTTTTTTGGATGTGTTGGAGGTTTCCTCATGAGTTTGGGCGTGGGTTAGGGAGGTGTGGAGCTGTTTGGGATGTGAAGGGGGTATTCTCTAGGCTAATGGGAATAGGATAATCCTTATAGGCTTCCTTGTGTGTCTAGAATGGGAGAAAATGGTGGTATTTATATATTTTTTGAGAGAAGAATGGAGGGCTGAGATGGGAGACAATAGAGATCAATGGCTGAGGTTTAAAGGGTTTTTGGAGGGAGATTAATTGAAGGAATGGATTGTCAAGACAGCTTTGGGAGAGAACCTCTCAATCAATCAAGACAATGAGTAGAAGATTTCACTAATTTACCTAAATTATATTGGACATTCCAAGTTTAGGTGATTGGCTTGATTGATTGGAGGCTCCTAGCTGGTAAAACCTTGGTTTTTTAAGATGCTTCTAGAGGCTGAGAGGAAGTTTTGGTCATGGGATGCCCCAGTCTCGAAGTTGTAGTGATGGGGATTCCAAACGGAGGATCCAAATTGAATCTAGATTCGGGTCTCAAGATAAAGGAGCTAACGGTGTCAGAATTGGACGATCTTGGTACCGTTGGACTCAGAATTTCAGGCTCCATCCATCCATAAGGTTGGATTTCAGGTTTTACATGGCATAGGGTTCATGATCAAAGATGATCCCGATCGGACGATCGGAATTGGTTCTGGTTTCAAGTATTGAGATAAATGGGTAAACAATGTCGGATTTGGGTGATCTTGGTGTCAATGGATTTGGATTTTTGGGCTCTACATACCTATGGTCTTGGATTTCTGATTTGATGTGAAATGAGGTTCATGGTCAAAATGACTCCAATCAGATAATCAGAATTGGTTTCGGCCCTGGGTCTAAAGATGAAGGGATAAACATTGTTGGACTCGGGTGATCTTGGTGTTGTTGGATTTGTATTTTTGGGCTCTACGTACCTATGGTCTTGGATCCTTAAGGAACCAAGTTTTGTAAAATTCCAAAAATACCCCCGATTCAATTGAGAGGTTAGCTGAAGCATACTTGAAGCTCGAAGTGCTATAGAAAGACTAAAGAGCGCAAAAATGGGGTGTCTACAAATTGCCCCTCTTTGTTGGAGGATGATAATCCAAACAACAAAGCTTGAGGAGACAACCCATTTTTGTGTAGAAATGCGATGGAATGACTGTCCTGATCAAAAGAATGCTTCTTGAAAGACTTTTTTCATGACAAAAGTGTTGATGATTGAAATAAGATAAATGTTTTTTATTGAAAATGATTCCCCTAGAATTTCCTCCAATGGTATGCTTCCATTGTTGTCTAGCATTCATTCGGTTGTTGACAGAAGGATTGTCGTATGCAGGTAGACCTGTTCATGGGCTTGGTAGCCCAACGGCTCAGCCCCCGGATGGGCTTGGTCAGGTTTTTTAGCTTGTGGGCTTGACCTCAGGCCTAAAAGCCCGGCTCAATCATTTTTCAAGCCGGGCTTGGGATTTATCGAAAAAGCCCGGCCTGACTTTTTATATAATATAAAATATATAATTATTTTTTATAATTTCTAAACCCTAAGTCCCTAACTGTTAGCACCCGATTTTTGTTTGGCTCCTTCCTTGGCCCATCTCCCACATTTTGGAAGTCCGATTGGACCATACCAATCACTTTAAAACATACCAAAACCCTAAGAAACCAAAGTTTAGCCTAAGTACCCATAAACCCACTGTTAAATCTACATGATGCCTCTCAAATGTCTTGATTATGCCACATCACCATACTTGATCCCTGATCAAACTCCATCACATGAAACAAAACCCTCAAACAACCAATCACATAAAATTTCAACCTTAAATTCTCAGATTTAGCCAATCATCATCCATCAGAGATCCCATTTTGGTGCATATAACATTATGACACTAAAACCCATGATCTGCACATGCCTAACACGATCAAACCCTTCCAACAACCTCATAAACCCAATCCATATCTACCTACCAAATTTCATCCCAAAATCCCCTTATTTTGGTGATTATGTTTTGACAAATCTTATTGATCAAAAGCTCACATATCACAAATCTCCACCATCCAAGCTTTATTTGACCAATCAGACCCCGCCACCATGTTAAATGACCCCCAAAACTGCAGCACATCAAATTTTATGACCAAACACCTCCATTTGACCGTTGAAAAAGAAAGATTCAATTTCAGGCCCTCTTGTTGATTGGAAAAACATAAGCTAAGACCATGATCTGAAGTAAATCAGTCAGTCTACAATTTTGATCAAATATCGATCACTTCCATCAAATTTGGGATATTCAAAAGCGCCTACCAATCAAATTTCAACCCAAAATTCCCTTGTTTGACCCTTCATCAAACAAAGATTCTGTTTCGACGAATCTTATTGATCCGAACTTGTCAGCCACAGATATCAATCTTCCCAACCCTGTTTGTCCAATCAGACCTCACCACTGTGTTTAAAGACCCAAGAAACCCCAACACACCAAATTTTATTACCAGATTCATTCGTTTGACCGTTAAACTAGAGAGATACCTTTTTGACACACCCGATTAAACCAAGACATCAGCTGTCCAACCTAGGATCTTAAGTGGGTAGGGACTGTTGTCAGCTCTTTACTTAACCCCATTAAAACACTTGGACCAATGAATTTGAGCCTAATAGGCTTAAAAGGCTCAAAATACCAAACAGGCCCTTACTTAAAATCAAGAAAAGACAAAATAGCTCTTAAAAGCCCATTAAATTTAAGTTTTTTTGCCACTGTCAGCCCCAAATACGGGTTGCAATGTCTAGCACGCCCAAATACTTCATTGGATGCACGAAACCCATAAGAAATCCCCCAAAATCAAGGAAATCTATTGCACAAAGAAGGAATGGTCAACTACAAGCCCTTCAGTTTCAAAATCTTTGCCTATTTCATTGAAAAAACTTTACTGAATCACAAACACTGTACATGGATGAGTTTCAGACCCATCTCTCAATTTTCTCTATAAATAGAGTCCCAGCTCGAGCTTGAGGAAGGGGGAAAGTTGTCCAACTCCTACAACACACTCAACTTGCTCGAAATCCCAGAATCCTTGAAGTCAAGCTCAAGCCTCATCCTCTGTTTTCTAGACTCAGCACCAGAAATGCCCATCCTAGCTCCTGCCTTGTTCAACTTTTATTTGAAGTCATACACGAGAGGTAAGCCTCTCATTCCACCATCTCTTTGCTTTTAGTTTAGTTTCAGGTTGCTTGAAGCACTGAAATCTTGGGAAATTTGCATTCCTAGCTTCCTTTGGATTGAGAAAAGGAGGCAAAGAGGTGAGGGTCTTAGGGAAACTAGTACCTAAGACCCGATAACATCACCTCAAATCAATTTTGGGTGAAGTTGGGAACATTTTCGCCAGATTTCAGGAGTTTTAAGCAGTCTTGTTAGTTCGCGTTTTTCTGGAATTTGAGCCTAAACGTCTCCTGTTTCGGGCTGCCATAGCAGCTTGTAGAGAGGGCTGCCTAAAACCTTCCCTTTCCCAATCCTTTGAGCCCAAGATCTCTTGGTTATGTGCTTTCCTTGGTCAAGGACGGAGTCACTATCAAAGGCTCAATTTGAACCTTTCTAGACCCAAAAATGAGGGCCCATTTCCTCTAAAAATGGGTGGCGACTCCAACTCTTTGAGCCGGCCATGAGCTTCCCGGAGCTCACACTAACCGAATAACCCTTCCCTCTTTTCATCAATACTTCTCAGTTTTCACTCTTAGTCTCAATCTTTCTATAGCTCAATGAACCCACCGCACCACCAATGAACTAGCAATCCCCGGTAAGTCGGTGTCGAGCATATGCTAGCAGTGATAGGTAGGAACTCAGGCACCGGTGCCACCGACGAACTATTGGAAATCTCATTGTTTTTATCATTCTCCGGTGATGATGAACTAGGCTAGCAGTGGCAGCCAACAACGACAAGTGACCAGGTCCTCTCTCTGTCTCTCTCTCCCATGATCTTCCTCTCTCCTTGTTCTGATATAAGGAAGTCGAACAGATTTCTCTTTGTCTCTCTCTCAGGATTCGGGCTTGGGCTTGGGCTTTGGGCTTTTCATGATGGTCAGGCTCGGGCCCAAGTTGTAGGCCCATTGGTCGGGTCGGTCTTGGGCTCGGGCCTGCAAAAATTCTGTTAATGAAGAGTGAAAGCCCAACCTGAGCCCGGCCTGACTCAACCCATGAACAGGTCTATGTGTAGGCCAATCCTCGAATCTTCCCAAAGGGGTTTCTGAAATGAAATTTCTCACTCACAACGTTTGTGTGGCTGTCTAGGACTATGGTCGCCCTTGCTGCAAAAAGACTAAAGAGCGCAAAAATGGGGTGTCTACACTCCTATAATCCTTTCTTGTAAGGCTAAGTTTTAAAGATTAGTTGACAAAGCTTCAAAGAAAAATAGAAAGAGATAAAGGGTCACCCTGTCTCAGTCCTCTTTTATGCTAGATGGTCTCACTAAGGGCTCAATTAATCAAAATCTGATAGTAGACTATTGTAATACATTTCACGACCCAACTAACCAATTTACTCCCAAACCCCATTTTTTCCATTGCTAGCTTGACAAAATTCCACTCAACTCAATGACAAGCCTTGCTAATGTCCAATTTTATTGCCACCCATTTGCACCTTTTGTTTTCTTCATTAAGTCTATTACCTCATGGGCAATTAGAATATTATCTTGGATTAATCTACTCAAAGTGAAAGCACTTTGGTTTTCACTTATTATGTTGTTGAGGAAGGGTTTGACTCTATTTACCAGGACTTTGGCTATAATCTTTTAGATGGTATTATAGAAACTAATGGGTCTGAAGTGACTGATTTTTGTTGGCACCTTGACCTTTGGGACTAGGGTAATAAAGGTAGTATTTAAATATTTTAGACATAACCCCTCATTGAAGAAAGCCATAATTATATTGATGACATCTTGACCCACTACTTCCCAATATTGGAAACCATCTAGTCCAAGGGCTTTATTAGGGGGCATCTAAAACAAAGCCTCTTTAATTTCATCCTTTGTTACCTTCCTTTATAGCCACAATTTGTCTTCAACATTTAACTTTGGATTATGACAATCTAGAATTCTTGTAGGGGGCATCTTTAATTTCATCCAGTCCAAGGGTTTTATTAGGGGGCATCTTTAATTCTTGTAGTTGCCAACTATTTAACATATTCCTATTCCTTTCTAGATAGCTTGAACTACAACTCTTTCCTCCCTCCTTTTCTTGACAGTAAAAAATCATATTTAAGTCCCCACAACAAAGCCATGAACCCTTAACCAAAGAAGCTAGAAATTTCGATTTCTCTCAAAAATTTTTCCTCAAATGTTTCTTTGGTTTACCATATATAAAGGTGCAATACCAATAAGTTGAATTTTGTTCCTTCATTTTCACATGAATAAAATTTTGATCTGCAAATAAAACTTTTTCTTTTGTTCCATCCTTCCAAAACAAGACCAGCCCACCTTTAATTCCAATAGAATCACACCCCCAACAATTCCAAAGTTTTAAGAAAGCCAACTTTCTTTTACAAGTTATGAGGTAATTCTTTGTTTCACATAGAAAGGTCGCATTAGGCTTGGAGCTTTGATAAGTCTCTTTGAGAGTGCAAATTGTTAGGGGAGACCTGATACCTTGGCAATTACAGCTTAGAATTCTCATTTGGCCCCTGGGTCTGTTCCAGGACAGAACCCCAACTCACTTATTATCTTTGGTTACGGTTTCCAGACTATCTACTTTCAAGGTTTTGATGATCCCAGACTTATGAAGATAGCTTCCCCTGTTCCTAATTCTTTCTAACTAATGTTCTCTTTTGCCACTAAAACTTCTCTCTTTCGTAGGGGAATTTATGTTTGTAACTAAATTACTATCTCGAATTTCTATCATGCTCAGATACTCCCAGTAGTCAACATTATTTAGCATTGGAACCCAGACAAAACTCAAATTTTGACCTCTTTTTTTGAGTATTTGGGACTTTGATAACTTTATTTTTTTTCTAGTTTTTCCTTGGTAGGTTCTTGTTTATCTCATTTGGAGATGTTTTAAATCTCTCATTAGCATTTTTCCTTTTTTTATAAACATTTGTTCCTCTTTCTGCTTTTTTCTTTTATGCCACCAAGTTTTTTATAGACTTTTGACATCTCTTTTTTTTTTTTTTTGCTAATGAGCAAATTAAACCAATAGTAAGCATTATCATCATAATTTGAATTAAAGAATTTAGTAGTTGTTTATGGCCATACCTCTTCCTCCTATGATAAGGAATACCTTTCATTTGTGTTTCTCGAGCCTAGTAGTTGATTTCCATGCTCATCCAGCTCCATTCTAGTAGATTGCTTGTCTAAATTCATTGGTTCCTAGTTTAGGGACAACTCCAGGATCGGGGATAGGTTTCCTCTTGTTAGCAGGCCATCTTCCTCTAAAATGCATTTTGATAGACCCATTTTTTGTTTCGGGTTGATTTTAGCCCATTTTGTCCCACTAACTATATTTTTCCTCGACTCTGGTACTTCCTCTTCTATTTCTTGTATCACAATCCCAGATTGGTTCTTTTTCTTTTCCATGAAAGTTTCAAAAGTCAAATTAAAGTTTCTTTAGTTGATACAACCTTACCCTTTCTTTTCCTAATTAGATGCTCTTCTAACAAGATGAGATATTTTCCTTTTTCTGCACTTTCTAGTTGTCCCCTCATTCTTGCTACATCATCAGTTCGCCTTATCTCAACTTGATTTTGATTTGACAAGTCGCCGCTTCTTATTGTACTGTTTCCGTCAGTAGACACCCCCATGCTGTCAAACTCCCTTCCCCCTCTATAGCCTTTTGTGTTTTCTTCTCCAATGAGAACTTCCCTCCAATCATCCTTGGCTAGTGAAATCATTACATGATAGGCGCTTCCATCGATCCAAACTGTGTTTACATTTTCTTCTTGGCTTTGCCCTTCCTAAAAAGGTCTTATTTGGATTGAGGCGTTCACCACCTGAAGCTGATGTCTTTCTACTACCCTTTCCAGTGATGCCAGCATTAGATTTCTATCACCATTCCTTGACTCTGATTTTGGTTGTAGGCTTCCCGACTCATCATCTCTCTCATCTCCCTTTCTTTTCACCTTGACTTCTTGTTTTCTAGGCTTCCTTTGTTTATTGTCCTAAAATCTTTACTTTTTGGATTTACACGAAGCCACTCCCCATAATACCTAGAAACTCTCTCTTCATTCCTAGATTGTTTTTCCATCCTTTTTGTTAGTTTGTCTAGAAATTACTCCTCAGATACATTGTTGTAGCCTTGATCTCTGTATCCTATTATGCCACATCATCCACAAAAGATCAGCAACCTTTCATATTGGAAACCGAACCATTTTTCCACACCATTTTCATCTATATCCAAGTTACCTAGGGCCAAAGGTTTTGTGATGTCAATGATTACCCTTATTTTGTATGCTTTGTTCCTCAAGGGCTCGTCTTCTTCTAAGCTATCCTCCTTCTCTTTTTGGGATTATAGCTGATAAGGGCAACTTTTGAGTCTTATCATAAAAAAAAATAATCTATTTAACATAATTTCTAGAATAGGGTAACTTTTTTAAAAAATATCAGAAAAGGGTAGAAACACTACTTATCTCCTTCCTCCTTCAGACCACTGAACAAATCTCCTCACCTCTGGTGCATCTTCTGACCTTAGAAATCGAAGTCTTCGATTGCATCCCTAACCCCATCGTTCTTCTCATCTTCAACCACTTATCTGACATCAAATCCTTAATCCGTTGCTGAGTTGTGTCGAAACGCTTCAACTCCCTCCTCCCGCAAGCCGACAACCTAGTGGTGAAGGTTAATCGTGTCATCTCCAACAAAACTGGTGAGTGGAGCTTTCTACTACACCTTCTCAGGTCTATCCTCCAGTCCTTGCAAGACTTGATATACCTGAGATGACTTCCAATCCAGCCCCAAAACAGGAACTCTCCCATTGAAATCCTTCGCGGATTCAAGAGTACCCGACGGCTTGAGATCAAACTTTCAGTTGGAGATCTCCGTTTAGAGAAGTATGTGGTTGTGAGATGGAGGGCGGAGTTTGGGAAAACTTTGAAGAGCTTCATAATTTTTGTGGTCCGGACCATCGGAGAAGTGATTGATGATGGGGGAGGCAACAGAAATGGGGATGACGTGGACTTCAACGATGAAGACGGAGGGGGAGGATTGAAGTTGAGAGTGGTGTGGACGATTAGCGCTTTGATTGCGGCTTCGTGCGAGGCATTATTTGTTGAGAGATGTGATCGGAGAGCACAAAGAGATGGAAAGCATGGTATTGAAGGATAGCGAAGAGGAGGTGATGACGGTGATGGATAAGGAGGGGTTGAGGGAGTTCAGGGAAGCTACAGTGGAGGAAGTGAGGGAGTTCCGTAGACATCGCCTCCCCAGCACCGGAGGTGGAGAGATTTGTTCGATAGTCTAAAGGAGGAAGGAGATAAATAGTGTCTCTACCCTTTTTTTATATTTTTTAAAAAAGTTACCCTATTCTAGAAATTATGTTAAAAAGATTATTTTTATTGATAATAAAACCCAGAAGTTGCCATTATTAGCTATAATCCCTCTCTTCTTTGACTACCATTTTGCTCCCCAAGCCCAAAATCTGGACCATTAAAGTCTGAGGTATCGAGTTTTGCTCCCATCTTTTCAACACCAATGGGAATCCATTTACGAGCCCGGACTCTTGGCTTGAAAACATCTCTAGATCTGATTTCTTTTTGAAAACTACTCATAGTATTTCATCTCTTAGGCATTTCACCTCGTACGTGTCATTTGGCAAAAAATTCTTTGGTTTTTTGGATAACTCAAAAGCATTCATCTGTTTGTCCGCAACAACCTTCCCATATAGAGCCTTTTGGCATTTCTCTTCTAATTTCTTTTGTTCATTTTGATCCTTGTCCAGTTCATCTTCATTTGGATTCTCTAACCCTCCTGGAACTAGCCAGTATTGTTTTGCTTAGGGCTGCAAGTCAGGCCGGGTTAGGTCGGGTTGAAGCCAACCCTAACCCTAACCCAACCCGACCTTCAACTCGACCAACCCAACCCTAAACCTAACTAAATTCCTTCAACCCTAACCCAACCCAACCCAACCAGAAGTCAATTTCGGGTAGGATTGGGCTCGGGTTAGGCCCAACCCAACCTTCTTCCCATCCCTTAAAACCTCATAGAATTTCTCGATTTTAGATCTTAACTCAACTTTCACTACATATATTAATCCTATATTTCATTAGTATTTGTTTGTTGATGTTTTTTTTTTTGTTCTTTTGGTACAAAATTTAGAAAAACAAGTGTTAGAAATGATTATAGTTTATTATGAATTATGACTTACGATAAATCTTTCTTGGGCGGCAAACAACATAGAGGAGATGAAGAATATAATTTTCAAAAAAACATAAAATAATGTTGATGCGGCGCGATCGGGGCACTCCTAGCTGTCTGCTGACTGGCTCATTGTTGGCGATGGACGGCACCTGAGAAGACGGAAAAGAAGGATTCCGGGGGATTTACCCGGTGGGAATACTCCGATGCTTAAGTCAGAACGCAGGGGAAAGAGAAAAGAAGAGTGCTAAAGCTAAGAGTGTAGGTCGCGCTTTATCACTGTGCTCGAGAGATTAGCTCGTGAGCAAAGATGTATGCAGTTTAGAGTATGAGAATGTTAAAGTGTTCCAAAGTCTGAAGATCCTTTTTCCCCTCTGCCTTGAGGGCTTTTATAGGGGTGTTCTTGTCAGATCGGGCGTAACCGCCACTGGACCCCTGCCACAACCGTTACCTGCCAGGGTTGTGCAGGTGGCCGTTGCAACGTACTCCTTGCCGGGGTGAGTGACACGTTTCCAAGGGGAAGGCACGCCTCCGCCTACTGAGAGACGTGGGCGTAAACTGTCTAAAGGACAGGGACTGCGCCGTCAGTTAAGGGACATGGCGCAGTCTGATCGGTATGGCCTGTTTGATAGAAGCTTCTTGAGGGACGCTCACGCTGCGCACTTGCGAGCCACTTTGTAGCGAGCTTGGGAGTACTTCAGGGTTACCCTTAGTAGAATTGGTCCCTAGGACGGCTTATCTGCTTGGGGTCCCGGGCGAGCTGGTTTCCCTAGCTCGCAAGCTAAAGTTGCCTCGGAATATCCCCTTCGGGATAGCTTGGGGAACCCGGAGCTCACGTTGTAGCGAGCTCCTTCTTTACGAGCTACGATGCAGCGAGCTGCTTTATGGGCTCATCACTTCGTCGTAATAGACCACGATGTTGAATTGTTATTCGCGCTAAATCAGGTCCACATGTCACCATTTCGTAGGTCGAGCCAAATCATCCTCTTTAAGGTTTTAATCTTTCTAATTAGGATTAAGTGATACTATGTGATGGGTGGGGCTATACAAATATCAAGCATTGACCAATAAAAGTAAACATGAATGAAACCAAAAGCAGCAATCAAACACACTCTAAAAAGGACTACTACAAAGGATTTTCCCAAAATAAAAAGAAGGAAATAAGTTCGTTTACCACTCAAACCGAGTTTCTTGGTCGGGGTTTTATGACACATATTGACTAGTAAGTAGGAAGCAATGTCACAAGCGCGCGAGTTTTGAGGTGACTCGCTGGTCGGCTGGTGTCTTCTACCGATTCAAGAATCCACTCGCCGAGTCTACACCAAATAAGAACTGCGAGTCTGCAACCACACTAGGTTCCGCCACGGCGCCACCTTCCAGTAAATACGCAGATGATTCTCGCTTTACACGGAGCAACACCATGAACGACACGTTGTTTCAAGGTTCGACACTTGTTGTGCACTAAACATCATCCGGCTACGTGGGTCTGTCATGAAGCTTCATCAAAATCAACCCAATGTACCCAAATTAACGGAAGAGAACTTCTCCTTCACCTCCTCCATTGTTTCGAATACCAGAAGAAGGAAAGAGAGAGAGAGAGAAAGATCAAGAGAGACAGAGAGAGATGATGAATGTTTTGGCTCTTAGTCTGGTTTTGTCTTCTCTTGTAGCGGCAGGCTTGTGGTCTCCACAGATAGAGAGGCACAAGCCGGACGACCAAGAGGTGATAGTGAAAAATGGCCACCGAGTTGTAGTCGTCGAGTACGAGAAACAAGGTCCGAGAAATACCAGAGTTTCGATTTCACCGGAAGAAACCGGCACTACCCATAAGCTTGTGGAGGCGGCGGATAAAACCTATTCTTCTACAGCCGGAGGCAAGTCCTCAGAGGCGGCGGCAGAAGGGGTGCTGGAGACTGCAAAAGAGAAATTCAAAGAAGCCTCTTCTGTTCTTCCCAATCTTGGCCAAGGCATTTCCACGTCTGTTCATTCTAAGTCCCCACCAACTCATGATATTCGCTCCATCTCTTCTGCCGTCGGAGGCAAGGCCTCGGAGGCGGCAGAAGGGGTTCTCGAGACCACAAAAGAGAAACTCAAAGAAGCCTCTTCTGTTCTTCCCAATCTCGGCCAAGGCACCTCCACATCTGTTCCTTCTACGTCCCAACAGTTTCCACCAGTTCATGATGCCCGCTCCGGAACCAGAGAGCTCGTCTGCGATGCCTTTGGCAAGTGCAAGCATAAGATTGCAGAAGCCATGGGTAAAACAAAAGAGAAGGTTGCAGACAAGGCGCATGCTGTCGAAGAAGGAGCCAAAGGAACGGTAGAGACAGTGAAGCATGCCGGAGAGACCGCTGTTGAGAGAACTAAATCGGCAGGAGAAGACTTGGCTTCTAATTTAGCAGACAAAATGAAGTCCGCAGGCCAAGAAGTTGCAGATAAGGCGATGAAAGCTGAAGAGAAGACCGAGGAGGTGGCAGAGCAAGTGAAGACCAGTGTCGATCTGACCAAGCGCAGGGCGCAACAGAACTTAACCGAAATTTTCCGGCGAGGCCGGGAGGTGGCATACGACGCTGCGATGTATGCAGTGTCGCCGGAAACGGTGAGCTCGTTGATGGGTCTGCTGGAATTGATCGGGTTTGCGACGGCCTATGGGATGTGCGTGTGGGTGACATTCGTGTCGAGCCACGTCTTGGCCGGGGCTCTGCCGAGGCAGCAGTTTGGAGTGGTGCAGAGCAAGATCTATCCTGTTTATTTTAGGGCGATGGCTTACAGCATTGGGACTGCGTTGGTTGCGCATTTCTTGGGTCGACAAGGTCGGGTGGTGTCTGGCCCGGCTGAGACGCTTCAGGCCTATAATCTGCTCGGATATCTTGTGATGGTCCTCGTTAACTTGCTTTACTTGGAGCCCCAAGCCACGAAGGTACATCTCCCACACACATCAACACATGTTCTTCTCCCTTCTATTTGCCTCGAGCCTGAATGACAGGACGAGTCTGAATTGCCTCCTTGTAACTTTTTACAGGTGATGTTTGAGAGAATGAAGGCAGAGAAGGAAGAGGGGAGAGGGAGAGATGTAGACACGGTAGCCGAGCCACCACCGGTTTCCGGCCTCACAACAACCACCACTCCCACCGCTAGTGGTGGCGCTAAGCCGATAGGAACCACCGGTACTACTACTACTACTTCCTCTCGAGCAAAACTAGCCGAACAGGAGGAAGCAAAGACAAGGCTAGGGAAGCTAAACCAGAGGCTAAAGCAACTGAATACATACTCATCTTTCCTGAACGTTCTGACTCTTATGGGGCTCACTTGGCACCTTGTTTACTTGGGACAGCGTTTACAGTTACACAGAAGCTGCTGACCTGACCATTTCGTGTATATATATATATATATATACCCCATGCTGTATATATATGTATGGAGATGATGATAATGATGAACAAGATAGACGATCGATGATCATGACGAATGTTAGTGGTAGAGTTTTCAGTTTTTTTATCTGTATATGAGTATATGGAACGCTTTGTGACTTTAGTTCAGGTGTCTGTATTATATATAGTGACCAAGATGACTCAACCAAAACTAAATTTTTCTTTCGGTAAATTGCTGAAATCTCCCCCAGAAGTTTCTACTTGCGATCACCTCCCTGAACTTTTTAACACATGCCACAAATACCCATTAATGTTGAGGCTGTTTTGGACCTACTTGAAATTACCAAACTTAGCAATAATTTACCCTTTGTGTGGTACTGGGCTTCCCTGCTTAGGAGGGGAGAATGGAGAGGGGAAAGGAGGTACCCCCATCCAATAATTTGGCTCTGCCCTTATCCACACAGTGCAGTGCACACTGTTATTAGTTCAGTTTTGCTGCACAGGGCTAAAACCATGGCCTTACATGTATTGCAGTGGCCCAATCATTTTAAATATTTAACATTGTGAACTGTGAAGAAAGAAATAAAAGTGGCTGATGACAAAAATGGAGCTCGCATTCTGTGCACTCTCCGTTATTAATAATTTGGCTGGTTGAACCGAGTGGAAATCGAAGACTTGCTATTGTTGAAAGCTTGCCTCTACGAGTCCATGAGGCTTTATCCTCCGATGGCCAAGGCGAAAAGCAGGGAGAGAGTGAAAACGAAGGGCATCATCAACATAAGCAGATCCCGCCGTTCATCTCACTAAGCCGATCCAGAGAGAGACAGCGATGGTGGTCTCCCTCTATCTCGTCGCCTTCGTCCTCGCTGTAGGCGTCGGACGTTGTCGGAGCACAGTAACAACGTCCCTCCATCTCTTCTTCACATCGTCCCTCTATCTCTACTTCACATTGTCGGATTACAACAAGAATGATCAAAGCGATGAACATTATAAAGAAGAATTCAATGAAGAGGGAGGGTTCCAGGGATCTGATTGGTTTGAACTGAGTACTCAATGTAAGGTGCCTTGGCCCCAAGATACGCATCCAGTCACCCACAAGAGTAAGGGGTACTCTGAAATTGGAATGACCCCTGTGCTATGGCTACCCCACAATAGGAAATTGAGTGGTTAGTATCAGGAAAGCAATACCAGGGAAGAAGCAGGAAACACGCCATGAAACAGAAACCCAGCAACATAACCAACACGCCATGAAACAGAAACCCAGTAACATAACCAGCAGCAATTTCAAGCACCATGTAGAAGAACAGGATACTTGTGGGATGTGAGATGTTTCTGGTCGACGTGTTTTACCTGTTCGTTCTTTAGATCGGACCTACCATCGGAGAAGACGAAGAAGAAGAGAAAAAGAATAATGGAGAGTCGAAGAAGAAGAGAAGAAGGATACGTCGCTGTCGATTCGCCGCCGGAGCTCTGTCGCCGTCGATAGACAAGGGTTACTCTATTGTATGGATAGGGTTCGGTGGAGAGAAACGGAAAAACAACTGAAAGAAGAATCGAAGAAACAAGAAAAAGGGGTTTTTTGATGGGGTACTCGACCGGTTCGTGTTCGTTTTCGCATGAACCGGACCAGACCACGTTAACGCTCAAACGTGCATTAACGTTGGCCTGGTCGACGTGTCGATCACCCATTCACGGGTGCACAGAACCCGATCTCACAAAAATGTTTTGAGCCAGCTTTTACGTATGTTCAACGACCAAAGTATTTAGCAACGTTTTCGACCACCATAAATTCGGACGGTCGGACCGTTTCGTTCGGGAACTGAAAAAGTCAATAATTGTTAATCTGGGCGGTTAAATCATTGATCCGTTCAACAGTTTTTGATCATTTTTTTATTTTTTTAATTTTTAATTTTACTATAAATCATCTATTCGAATCGGACGGTCGGATCATCAACCAAAATCCATAGCTCGAACGGTTCGGTTTTCAAGTCGTTGGTATTTAACATCGGCTCTTGCCAATTTAGGAGGGAAGTTTTGGGAGTGTTTGTTCTGACAATTTTGACCCCATCAATAAGGGTCGAGGGTACCCATGATCTGTTCGCCGATGGGATTTTTTCTATGGTAGAACCGAGATCTGGATTCGCAGACAGATCAAAGAGGTTTCTGCCACGTAGAACCAAATCGATGTAGACACAGATTGGAGGGATCACACCACACCAGATCTGGTTTAAATCCAATTTCGCGTTCATCGTCTTCCTATGTGAACCAGATTACAAAACAAATCCATTGCATGTAATATATTTTGTCAAAAAAGATTTTTATATTTTTATATATTTTTTGAAATTTCAATTAATTTAAAAAAATTCCTACATTTTTACGTTTTTTTTTCTGATAATAAAAAAATTTAAAAGAATCTATCAGTTTTTGTAATTTTCCTACATGGTTTTCTTGTGCTTTTTGTTATTTATTTGCATTTTTTGCTTTATTATAATTTTTGTTGTTTTTCCTGAATTTTTTATATTTTTCTAATTTTCTGTATTTCCCATAATTTTTGTATTTTCTTTGAATTTTATAGTTTTTCTAAATGTTTCATAATTTCTTTTATTTTTGCAGTTTATACATTTTCCTGTATCTTTTTGTTATTTATTTATAATTTTTGTGTTTCTTCTATAATTTTTTATAATTTCTTTCGTTTTTCTACAATTTCTATATTTCATATTTTATATTTTTTCAAGTTTCTGTATTTTTGTAATTTTTTTCATTTTTCTGCAATTTTTGTGTTTTTACAATTTTCTGTTTTATGTGAAAATGATAACTTTCACTTAATTTTTTTATTTTTTCTATAATTGTTTATGTTTTGCATGAAATATATTTATTATTTTTAGTGTTTTGTGCATTTTTTTTATTTGAAAAATATTTTTTGAACCTTTTATCATCTTTATGTTTTCTTAATTGATTTTTTTATGTTTAATGTATTTGAAATAGAGAAAAATTAAAAAAAAAATGTCACCCAAAGTGGGTCATATAGGTGGATTAGGATGGGTTGTAACCCACTAACATCAGTAAATATGGGTGGCAAATGGGTTGAAGGGTTGGCCCACGCCCAACCCAACTCACCATATGCCGCCCTTCTTAGGAGTGATCAAGGATTATACTGCTTCTGTTGTGGATGATTGCTCAGCTAGATTCAAATGCTTCTTTTGGCGGAAGCTAAGTCTGGATTTTGAAGTTGAAGAAACTAGGGTCATGGGGCTTGGTAAAACTAAATAAAGGATTAAGAATGGAAGACCCCTTCTTAGAAGAAAGGTTTCCTCTTTATAGGCCAAAAAGGGAGCACACATGTATAAGGAATAAAGAATTCCAGAACATTTCCAAGTCGGTTAAGCTAAGATCTTTAGGCTGATTCAACAGATAGATGTGTTAGATCACATAGCGGGGCCTCTTTATGATTTCACCATGTGTCATTAGCGACAGAATTTAATAGGCACAATATAGTAAGCACTTCCAATGAATACTTGGTAAATATTTTGACAACTATCAAAATTGGTTTTTAATCTTTTTCAAGGTTTAGGTTGGAGGTATTTTAAGGGACAGGTGTCAAAAATAAATTTAAGTGCTCTACTTATAACTTTCTAACTACCTAATCTGGACTAGTGTTGGGATGGAATCTATTAGGCACAATATAGTAAGCATGTTCAATGAGCACTTGTAAATATTCATAAGAGGCTTTAGCAAAGCATACATGCTTTACAGAGATCATGTATTCCGCAGATCATGGAAAGCACATGTGTTGTACCGAGATCAAGCATGGACTTCCAAGCCTATTAGACGAATGAGGCACTGGAGGGATGACACCCACAAGGACAAAACACCAAAGAATCATACATCTAAAACAAGCAAGCACGAGAAATCCACTGACAAACACGCGGCCATTGACATGCTCATGCCACATTGCAAAGCCACAATGGGCGAGATGCGTGGTTGGGGTGAACAAGCTCCATCAAAACATGGAAGCCATTGAGAGTGCAGTGGTGGAAGTGGCAAGCTGCCTAAGCGGGGTTGTGGACGAGGTCGGTGATGCACTCAATTATATGCTCAAGGAAGTTTGTAGCTCCACATGCCAATAAGAAACGAATGGGCAACATGGAATAGAACCATGTCCTCTCCAACGGCTATCCATGCCCAACTGAATGAAATTAGAGAAGAATGGACTGCTATGAAGACACCCACATGTATTTCTGCCAATATCCAGACTCAAAGAGATGAACTCAAGGCAAAGTGTGCAATTATGATGAGAGCCACCGCCAATCTGGCTAGCACCTCATCCGTGCACACTACTACCCACGTCAAGATTAGGGAGCCAACTCCCTGTTCTAGAACACGTAATGCACGAGAACTTGATAATTTCCTATAGCAAATGAAACAATATATTGTGGCAGCCAGTATCGATGACCAAAAGGCTTAGGTACACAATAGCTATGTATGTGACCGATGTTGCTATGTTGTGGTGGTGCAAAAGGTGCATCGACAATGAATGGGGCACGTGCATTGTAGTTACATGGGCCAATTTCAAGTGGGAGTTGAAGAGACAATTTACCTAAAGAACGTGGGTACCTTGCTTACCACCGTAGGATGAAGTTCCTCAAGCACGACAACTCCATCCATGAGTACATCAAAGAGTTTTCAGCTCTTGCCTTGGAAATCACTAACATGTCCAACAAACACTTGTTATTCAACTTCATAGATAGGCTACAACCATGGGCGGAATTAAAACTTCAACAGCAAGGCATTCAAGACCTTACTATAGCCATGGAAGTGGCCAAGCAATTAAATGAGATGGGATTGCCGGATGATGAATCCGTCAAGCCTTCTAGTCTAGATACCTCAAATTTGAGTGGGGAGATAGGCAACCGGTCTCCCCTCAAGAAAAGCAGACCTACCATAATTGGCCACCCCAATACCAGAAGGGAAAGCAACCACAAGGAGATCAAAGTTCTTATAACAACAAACACAAAGAAAGACTAACTCATTCTCCCACTTGCTACATTTTTGGAGAGGAGCATTTGATGAAGCACTACCCAAAGTGAAAGAAGTTTAATGCTCTCATTGCTAAACTTAGCGATGGTGAATAGAGTAGGTAAGTTAAAGAAAATGGAAATTGCATAAAAAACAATAAAAATATAGAAATTCTAGAAAATACAATAAATGATAAAAATTGTATAAACACATAAAATTATTCAAAAATTAAAAAGATATATATTTCATCCAAAAACAAAAATCATTCATAAAATACATAAAATTAAAAAAATATATATTTCAGCTAATGCTAAGAAATATAGAAAATCATAAAAATTATATATCTGTGTCTATAATAACCAAAAAAGTAAAAATAGTAGTATAGACACCCCATTTTTGCGCGCTTTAGTCTTTTTACAACACTTTGATCCTTTTTTATCCATTTCTCCCTTCATCTTAAGACCCAAAGTCGGAACCAATTTTGATCGTTCAATTGGGATCATTTTTTATCCTGAACCATATCTCACATGAAATAAAAAATATAACATTGTAGATGAATAGAGCTCAAAATTTCGAGTCCAACGATACCAAGATCATCCAACTCCGACACCGTTAACCCTTCCATCTTGAGACCTGAAGCTAGATTCAATTCAAGCCCTTCGTTTGGAATCCTCTTCACTATAACTTCGAAACTTGGGACCCACATGACAAGATCTTTGTCCTAGTCTCTAGAACCATCTTTAAACTTAAAATTTAACCAGTCAAGGAGCCTCAAATCAATCAAGCCAATCACCTAAATTTGGAATGTCCAATTTAGGTAAATTGGTGAAATTTTCCACTTATTATCTTGATTGATTGAGAGGATTTCTCCCAAATTTGTCTTGACAACCCCTTCCCTCATTCAATCTCCCTCCAAAAAACCTTTAAACCTTAGCCATTAATCTTCCTAGTCTCCCTATCTCAGCCCTCCATTCCCTTCTACAACCCTTTTCAAAAATCTATAAACTTTTTCTCACACAAGGGACATATATTCTAAATTAGGGAGAGATCTCTACCCCCCATTAACCTAGAAAATACCTCACTTCACGTCCCAAGAAGCTCCATGCTTCCCTAACCCATGTCCAAACTCATGAGGAAACCTCCACTACATCCAAAAAACCCCCTAGGTTGAGTCTACATTGAAACCTCCACTACATCCAAGCTTCCCAACCTAGCAATGTTTTCTCACATCTTGGGCTATATAACCAATGTCTTTGTCCTCCCCAATGACTGAGAATTCATCTTGAAACCAAGGAGTTTCTCAAGGTTTCAAAGGCCTCGTGGAGCACATAGAAAGGGAAGCTATCAAGGTCGTAGTTGTTGGAGGAAACTACTCAATGTAATGATAAAATGGGAGAGGCGACTCCTACTTTGTGAATGTCGTTCTCTATTTTTATTCATTTATTATTTTCTTTATGTCATAGGTCTGCTATTTCCATTGTTTTAGAAAACTTTTGTTTCTTTCAAAGTATTCAAGTGGGATCATCTTTTTAGGTAGTGTTTTGTTTGTGGGATGGGAATAAGAAAAAGGGAATATTTCAAAATTATTACTTTTTCCTTTAATTGTTTTTAGGGAAATAGGGGGATGGGATGGAAAAAATGTGGGATGCAGGATCCCAAAAATAAGAATGTGGGATCGCACCAAATCAATGCGACCCCACTGAGAAAGGAAAAGTCGAGGATATCTCTGAAAAAAAAAATTATTGGGCCTTGTTAGAACGAAACTCCTTCGTCTTCTACATCTACCTTCAAAGGTGTTGCAACGGTCATATCTCAGGCTACTTTTCTGGCATTTTCAAGCAATGTTAAGACCACACTCATCTTCTACTCGTGTAAGGGAGCTTTTTTTCAACAAAAATATCTACACAGCTTAGCTAGATTGAACAGTCATGACTGCCAAGATCTCCCCAGTCTCATTCAGATAGTGAACCAACTGCTTGAAACCACTTCCTTGATGGCCAAAGGGAAGAATTCAAGACCATTTGGTGATAAAGCACTAATAAGAAGAGCCATCATTTCAGTTTTGATCGAATTTCGGGTGAAAAAGAGGCAGTATATGGGCTAGAAGAAAGCTTTCTTCTCTCTTTGTCTCTCTCTTTGTGGGGGCCTCCCTCAGGTTTCTTCCGTCTTCTTGTTTTTCTCCTCCCTTTTGAGCTCAAATTAGATAAGTATTTATAGAGAAAGAGAGGGGGTCAGGTCTGAATTCGTTCAACTACAATTCTTGGGATTTAACAGAGGTTTTTCACACAAATAGGCAAAGATTCTTCCAAGAAATAGATGTCCAATCAAGATTTCCTATTTGGTGAAACATTTTCTTTGATTTGGGGGTGGTTTTCATGGTTTTTGTGCGTCCAATGAGAGCTTGGAGCATGCCTATCATGACACTCATATTTTGGGCCGTCAATGGTAGAAAATGTAAATTTGATGAACTTGTAAATGTTATTTTGTCTTTTCTTGGTTTTAAGTAAGGATATCTTGTAGGGATACAAGTCGAGTGACTTGGGCCGGGTTTATGGTGAACCTAGGCCCAGCCCTAAAATTTGGGCTTAAGGCCTGAGCTCAGGCCAAGCCTGAGGTCAAGCCCAATTTTCCCAACCCGAGCCCAGCCCGCGTTGTAATTTGATTCACTCAGGTTGGGCTCGGGCCCAGGTCAGGCTCAGGTTAGTCAATGAACCCACTCTAAATTTATACATATATAAATGTATTTATGCATGTATGTAAATATGTATGCAAAATATCTATACAAATGTTATATATACAATATGTATGTACATATATAAATATGTATGCAACATTTACATATATACATATATATATATATATATGTATAAATGTATATAATTGGGTTGATATCAGGCCAAGTTCAAACTACCTAAGGGCTAGGCTTGAGCCCAGCCCAAAAAATGAAAAAAGTCTGACTTCTTGGGCCTGAACCTAGCCCGAGGACTAAAAATCCAAGTCTAGCCACTGTAAAATTCTGGGTTGGGCCAGTACAGGCTCAAGTTGGGCCTGCCCAAGTTGCACTCCTAATATCTTGGGGGTTTTGGGGCATTTTGGGTCTATTAGGCTTCATTCCAATGGTCCAAGTGTTCTAATGGGGTCAAGTAAGGAGCTGACATCAGTCCCCGCCCTCTTGAAATCCTAAGATGAATGTGATGATTCAATCTGGTGCGTTGAAATGGGTTCTTTCTAGTTTAACGTTCAAACAGATGAATTTGGTCAGGAAATTTGGCATGCTGGGTTTTTTTGGGTCTCTAAACATAGTGGTGGGGTTTGATTGGACAAATATGGTCAGAATGATGAAGATCAATGACTGACAAGTTCGAATAAATGAGATTTGCTGAAATAGAATTTTTGTTTGATGAAGGGTTAAACAGGGGAATTTTAGGATGAAATTTGGTGGGTGGGAATTTTTTGATCATCCTGAGTCTAATGGAAGTGATAGATATTTGATTAGAGGTGTAGATTGATTGATTTAGTTTATATCATGGTCTTAACTTATGGTTTTCTAATCAACAAGAGGGTCCGAAATAGAATCTTATTTTCTCAAGAGTCAAATGGAGGTGTTTGGTGATAAAATTTGACGTGCTTGAGTTCTTTGGGTCTCCAAATATAGTGGTGATGTCTGATTCATCAAATATGGTCGAAATGATGGATGGTAAGATCTAATTAATGAGATTTACTAAAATAGGATTTAGGCTGGATAGGGGGCTAAACAAGGGAATTTTGAGCTACAATTTGGTAAGTAGGCATGGATTAAGCTAAGGAGTCAAGTGGATGGTTCTGATTTGAGAAAGATATGGTTAATCTTGGTAATTGTTCAGGGCCACCAGAATGGGATGTTGGTGTTTTTGCGGTTAATCATCGTAGATTTGTAGTGGGATTCACAAGTTGATTGCTTCCTAGTGATCCTGAGGTGATGGGTGTTTTGGATTTGATTTTGAAGGAGTAGGAATTTGAATATTGCATAAATCGGGGCCGTTAGAATGGAAGTGAATCTTTGTAGTTTAGTTATGAAAAGTGATATATAAGTTGTTGTAGTTTTTCAAGTCCGGGGATGATGTCTGATCAAGGTTCTTATTTGTCCTGTGAATTGTGTCAAAGGAGTGTATTTCGGGTTTTGAAAAGTCTTAAGTTGATCTAGTTGTGTTCGTAAGTTTTGGAGGTCTAAGAAGATGGTACAAAGAGGTAGAGTGAAGGGACCGAGCAAAAGTGTGTGCTAACAATTGGGAAAAGATACCATTGATGCTTGGTGAGTCTTATTATTACATTATTATATGGTTTAGTGTACTAGTATTTAATTTTCAAAGAAACTTTAAGAACTGAATTCTAAGCATAACCACCTCTTGATATTTTGAGAGTTAATGACAATATAATAACCTCTTTACATGTTTTCTACGTTTCTTGTGTATATTACATGAAGACTTGGCATTAGAGAGCAATGGAGGCTGCAAATGTAGTAGAAATCTACAACGAACCTGCGACAAACTCGTAGACTATACATTGATTTCTTGAATTCAATTATTCTCATTTGGTATTAGGATATATACCTTTCTCTTAATAAAGATTATGTACTCTTCTTAGCAGGTTTTGGTATGTATTTTTGAAGCAATTGAGCCCCAAACTTCTAAGTTGAAAGTAACCATATCCAACCCTGTTCTTTGCTTTCCATGGTTAATGCATATAAAAATTATATCTATTGTCTATCAAATTCTTATTAATTAGAGAACTTTGAATTTGGAGTTCAATTTTGATAGGATTGTCTAGTAAAACTCCTAATTAAGAGGCTTCCCACTTTTCCTGATTTGCTAATTAAGAGGAAGAAACACAAAACAAACATAGGATGCAAAAAATTTAGTTCAACTTTAATGATTTTTCCACAAAACAAACATGGAAAAAGTAATTTTCCCACTATTTTCCCTTGCACAATCAAACGATAGAATATGAAAATTTTACACTTTCTCATCCCATCCTATCCAAATCTTCACACAAACCAAATGGAGCGTTAGCCGTTCAAAGATGAAAAATCCCACCCTTGGAGTACTCTTTTGTTTAATCCAGCAATCACTTGCATGTATTTCTTTTTATTTTCTTGTAGTTTTTTTTGTTTATTCAATTTTCGTTCATTATTTTGACTTTTAGGCCTAAATTCCTTGCATTAGAACCGTTAGAGTTTCATGTCAATCAATTCTTATTTACTAGTATCATTTTGTTGAAAGTGCATGTATTTCATGTTTTTCTTGGAGAATTAAAGTCAGCATTTTTTTCTCGAAACAAGCATCCAAGTGGGTCCTACATTGAACGTGAATTTCTTAATTGACAGTCCCATCATTCTTTGCATTAGACACATTAATCCTACCCATAGTCTCCAACAACTTCACTCTTTTTATTTCTTGCATTAAGGTTTTTTTTTTCTTCTTCTTCTTCTTTTTACCTAGCATGCCTTAGATCGTTATTTCCAATCCTCCTCTTTCCTCAACGTATTTTGCCTCATTATTCTTCTTTTCTTTAGAAGCATTTGATTGAGAATTAGAGTTTATATGTTTAATCACCTCCTTTGTGCTTCAAGTTTTGATAGTTGTTGTGAATGGATAATTAAAATTAATTTCAATTCTTCTTTTGTTAATATAGTGAGTGGTAATTTTCTCTTGGGAAAGCTCAAAATTATAATACCTTTGAATGTTGGTGAAGTAGAGGCTGGTTCAACTGGGCGTGTGTGGGGTGCCTAACACCTTCTCACACCATACCTTGGTCCCCAGACCCTAAGAACCTCTAATAGAGCAATGAGTCATTGAGAAAACAAAATGTTTTTCTTGAAAAATCATGCCCTCCCTCCGAGTTGGGTAGCCACAAGTAGAAATACATTAAATGATAAATGCATAAAATTAAAAAAATAAAAAATAAAATATTTCAGCCAAAAATAAGGAAATGGAAAATTTTGTGGAAATTGCTTAAATACAGAAATTAACAAAATTATGTATAAAATTATAGAAAATGCAAAAAATTACAAAAAATGAAAATACAGAATTTTTTGCACAAAAAATTATAGAAAAATGTAAAAGTCCAAAATTGGGAGGACATTCTTCGATTGTGTAAGTCAAAAATCCACTATCGTAAGGCCTTGGTTTACAGAGAATGTGAAAAAATTTGGAGCTTGAAGATGATGACATTTTAGTTCTTGCTCCACCACTTTTCTAACGTAAAAAACCATGGTCGGAAGACAAGGATGAGAACAACATAATAGTGAGATCTATAGCTTGATTAGTTATCAAATGGGACTTCTCCGGAAATGGTGGCTGCAAACTTGATTTTCAACTTGGAAATCTGTAACTTGTTTTAGGTAGTAGACGGGTATGACTGCTACAAACTTGATCTACAACTCGTTAGCGGTAGTCAACGACAACAGCCACCATGGACATGAATACATGGTCGGGGGAAAAGAAGAGGTGGAGACAAGGTGTTGGATTTTAATCTCATAAGAGATTAAATCCAATGGGTTTGATTGGTTAATTACATGAGAAATTGCACCTACACACTTGATTGAAAAATCAGTTTTTCTCTTACAAAACCCAGTTTTGAACTTGTCCCACATTGGAAAATTATGTTTTGTTTTCAGTATTTCAATAGGAGCTGATTTACACTCTTTAGAATTAGTAGAGGAGAGTATGGGGATTCGATACCGTGTAACGCGCACGCACGCATATGCGCGCGTGAGTGTGGCGCAATGAGGCGCTTTAGAGGCGTACTTTGCTCATTGATGAGATCAACGGTCACGATTCGATCAGGTGTGATCAAGAGGCACAATTCAAAGTTAACAGTCACTAACTGTTAACTACATTTTAAACAGTCACAATGTTTGAAATTGTGACTGTTCAATGTGCCTTCTCTAAACCAGCACCTACCTTTTCTTCATACCTCTTCACAAATTATTTAAGAAGCATGAATCAGACTCCAAAATACACAATTTTGAAATTCAGTTGTACTAGATGGATACACTGATGCAAGTTGGATTACAGGTAATGGAGATAACAAGTCCACATCTGGATGGATTTTCGTCCTTGGTGGGGGTGCAATCTCTTGGGCATCCAAGAGACAAACTTGTATATCTCACTCGACCATGGAATCCGAATTCATAGCCTTAGCAGCTGCTGAAAAAGAGGCTGAATGGATTAGGAAGTTATTATTGGATATAAAACTTTGGCCTAGTCCTATGTCTCCAATTTCCATTTACTGTGATAGTGAGGCAACTCTGTCAAGGGCCTACAATGGTACCTACAATGGTAAGTCCAGACATATAAGCCTGAGACATGAATTTGTTAGGCAAATGATTCAAGATGGAGTCATTACTATAATCTATGTAAGGTCAAGTAAAAACTTGGTCGATCCTCTTACCAAGGGCTTGGCCAGAGAATTGGTAAGGATGACAATCAAAGAGATGTGATTAAAACCCTTTACTTAGTCACCTGTAATGGTAACCCAACCTGAACGGAAAACCATCAGTATTGGGTTTAATGGGCAACAACAAGTTACAACAATGTGACTGGTAGCATTGACATTGAGAAATTTCCCATCACAACATAAACAGTGTTGTCCGTTATGATGAGAGGTTGAGATAAACTCTTAATGAAGTTCTGAAATGTGTCAAATAACGGAGTACATAGTGGAACTTCACCTATGTGAACATAGAAGTAGTGCTGCTTCTCATGAGGGTTTAGGTTT
>NW_010729283.1:432517-446436 GCF_000365185.1 Nelumbo nucifera | reverse complement strand
GATCCCAGGAATTAAAACATTTTGCAAACATTTTGAAACCATAATATATTTATATAAAGATATATATATATATATTTATATATATGTATATCTTTATATAAATATATTTTGCAAAACAAATTTCAATGGTTGAAATCAACAGACGGCAGTTTAGGTTTCCATCAGAGAGAGTGCATCCCCGATCATTCACTTTGTCCGACATAGGGGCTAATCCTATCACTATGATCACCCACTCAGGTGAATTCTCGGGCTGTCCCAACAAACCCATGTTTTGACCCCCTTTGAGGATTTCACTGATTAGATATCAAAGACAACCCAATCCGACACCTAGTGCAATATCATAATCGAGTGTAGGGGTCAGGTGTAACATTCCAGTTTTGCCCATCTATCTCCAAGGTCCAAGGCAATACTGGAATTTTGGTTCGATTTATGGTTTTAAGAAAACCCACACTGCATGTACCTCAGGTCTCACCCTGGCAGCTGAGACAAGCCACCCTAACCAACTTGGCAGCACATCAGTGTCAACCTTGGCAAGATAAATCTCCTAGATCTATCCAACAACTGTGAAGATTCTAAACTAACACGAGTCTCATTAAGTGTCCAGTTTAAGGGTATTACACAAAAACACACCACAATGATGTGAATCAATTATGTACTTTATTCATTTACAATAAATGTCAAAAGGTACATCAATCTGATTGGAGCTAAGGGCATAACTGTCTAACAGCTCCCACTTGCACTTAGGTCTTATCGGGTACAAGCCGGAGTCCCATACTWTCCACGTGTTTCTCAAACACCTGTGTCAGTAGCTTATTCAATGGGTCTGCTACATTTTCCGTTGATACTACATTTTAACATCAATCTCCCATATATTCAGTGTTGTCACACAACAGTGGAATGTGTGATGTGCTGAATTCCAAATTCCATAATGAAAACCTTCATTCTTTAGGCAGCCTCACTTACGACAATGTGTTCAGCTTAGGTTGTGAATTGCTATTCTTACTACTCAGGACCCCATCGTGAAGATGTAACCAGATGTAGACATTCTACCATCTAGATCTGACTGGCAGTCGGTATTAGTATACCCTTGGATCTGTAGTGAACTACCATCAAATACCAGATAAAAGTCTTTTGTCCTTCAAAGTAATTTTAGTATGTTTTTCACAGCGGTCCAATGCTCTTGCCCTGGGTTAGATTGGTATCTGCTTACCACACTCACTACTTAAGAAATGTCAGGACAAGTGCACAACATGGCATACATGATGCAGCATGGCATACATGATGCTCCCTATGGTTGAGGCATAGGGAATCTCTTTCATGCCCTCTATCTCTTCGGGAGTTTTGGGAGACACCCTTGGAAAGATTGACTCCGTGCCTGAAAGAAACATTTCTTTTCTTGGACTTCTCCATGCTGTATCTCTTGACTGTTTTGTCAATGTAAGAAGATTGGGGTAATCCTATTATCCTCTTCGATCTATCTCTATAGAGTCGAAGACCTAGTATGTAGGAGACTTCTCCAAGATCTTTCATGGAGAATTGATGTAAAAGCCACACTTTCACCGTAGTTAACATTCCTACATCATTCCTAATGAGTAGAGTGTCATCTACATACAGAACCAAGAACGTAACCTTATCACCACTGATCTTCCAATAAACACAGGGCTCATCCAGATTTTTCTCAAAGTCAAACTGCTTGATAGTAGAGTCAAACCGGATGTTCCAACTCCTAGAAGCTTGCTTAAGTCCATATATGGATCGGTTGGGTTTACATACCATGTGTTCCTGACCTGCATCTATGAAACCTTGCAGTTGCTGCATATAGATATCTTCAGTAAGATCTCCATTCAGGAACGCAATTTTGACATCCATTTGCCAAATCTCATAGTCATGGTATGCTGCTACAACTAGCAAGATCCTAATGGATTTAAGCATGGCCACAGGCGAGAAGGTTTCCTCATAATCGATTCCCTCTTTCAGAGTGTACCCTTTCGCCACAAGACGAGCTTCGTAGGTCTCAACTTTACCACCGAGGTCCTTCTTCCTCTTATAGATCCATTTGCAACCAATTGCCTTTACCCCAGGGGCAGATCTACTAGAGTCCAGACTCCATTGGTCTCCATTGAGTCCATCTCAGCTCTCATGGCATCTACCCATTTAAGGGAGTCTATGTCCAACATAGCTTCCGTATAAGTTACAGGATCCTCCTCATTGGTCTCCCTACGGATTTTCCCTGTCAGACGATGAGGGTCGTCTTTAACACTTTGTCCCCTTCTTTGAAGTTTCTAGGCCTCAAGTGTCTGATGAAGTTGGTGGCCAAGGCCTGTTTGTATTTGTCTTCTTTCTCCACGGCTCTATCCCTAATTTCATCCACCACTTCGAGCTTGTCTGCAAGCAGGTTATCTAGGTCCTCTTATCTGATCTTTTTACCCATCACCAATGCTATCCTAGCAGACACAGCCTTGATCTCTGCTGGAAATAGTGCTTCTTTCCCATAGACCAAGGAATAGGGTGTTTCTTGTGTGCTTTTCCTGATCGATGCGCGATAAGCCCACAGTCTCCAATAGCTTCTCTGCCCAGTCTTTCTGGTTATCAACTATAGATTTGTTCAGCATCCTTAACAATGTCTTGTTTGTGGCCTCCGCTTAGCTGTTGCCTTGGGGATAATATGTTGTAGATGTCCCTAATCTTGCCCCTTATTGCCCTAGAAGGTAACATACCTCTTGGTTTTTGATGGATAGGCCGTTATCGGTTAGTATCCGCAACGGTACCCCAAATCTGTGGACTATATTTTGTTGCATAAAGTTCGCTATGCTAGCGTCATAGATTTGTCGCAAGGGAGTGGCTTCTGCCCATTTAGTGAAGTAATCTATCACGACAATAATGAAGCAGTAGCCTCTAAAGGGTGGGTGTATCTTCCCTATGAGGTCTACTCCCCAAGTGTGAAAGGGCTAGGGCGTGATAACTGGGTGCAGATTGTTAGCAAGCTTGTGAATCCTTTCTCCATAGATTTGGAACTTGTGACACCAGCGCACATGCCGCTGTGTGTCTTCCATCATGGTTGGCCAAAAGAAGTCGAGATGTAGGATGTGGTTATGTAGGGCAAGCTGGCCTTGGTGGGTTGCAGGTTCAGAAATATGGGCTACCTGCAATATGTCATCAATTTCCTCGCCTGCTAAGCATCGTAGAGGTTTTCCCAAGTGAGACCTCGTATACAACATCTCGTCCTGGAGGTAGAATCTCTTGATTTTAGATAGTAGCTTCCTCTGCAGGTGGATATCAATGGGAAGTGTGCGTTCCCTCAAGTACTCTATGTATATCTTCCTCCAGTCTTTATTGCAAACCACTAAACACTCCCTTTTGTCTGTCTGTGGGACATGTTTATTGCACTCCTGTTGCATTCTAGTTGAATCCCACTTCATTGTAGGCCAATAATATCCCAACCGTTGTAATTTATGGAACAAGGTACTTGTGATATCTCCACAAGTGGCCTTGTGAATTTTGTCCAACACTACCTCTGCCTCCTGCTTACCTAAGCAACTTGTCCTTATGCTGTCTGCCTCTCGATGATATAGTACCCTATGCACCAATTGGAATTTTGCAATCAACCTTATGTCCTGAGTTCCCATGGTCTGACCCTTCAATTTTTGTATCACCTCATATCTCCAGTCATCAGCCGCTATTTGCTTCTCATCTTCTATCCAATCTTCCAAGGTGACAGTAGATTGTCTATTAATCGTTTGGATGGTAATCTCTATCGGCTCTGGGCTGTCTTGTATCTTGGACCCTAAGGTGGCTAAGGCATCGGAAAACTTGTTCTTGGCTCTATTTTGATGTTCAAAGCGTACATCCAGGTCGCGGACTAGTTTTTGTATTAGGGTCCTATAGGGTAGGATGGTGAGTTCCTTTACTATCGTGCTTCCATCAAGCTGCCCAATCACTAGCTTTGCATTGCCAAACACTTATCTTCTTTGCGCCGGCTTCAATCGCTTTTATCAGGCCAAGGATTAGTGCTTCATATTCTACTATATTGTGGGAACAGGGGAACTGGAGTTTAAATGAATAAGCAGAGGCATGTCCATCCAGGGAAGTCAGAGTCACTCCAGCACCGGCCGAGGTGCTCGTACTCCTCCCATCGAAGGTTAAGATCCATTCTCTGTTTTCTGCCAAGGCGATCATGGGCATGTCTCCAAGGACTTCCTCTGATATAGGAAAGTCGGAGGTTGATGGGAAAATAGCCAGTAGGTCGGTGGCTGCCTGGCACTTAATGGCTTTGGGTTGTGTGTACGCTATATCATACTCGTTGAGCTACATCATCCATTTTACAAGCCTACCAAAAAGGGGAGGTCTGTCCATGAAGAATTTGATTGGGTCACTTCGTGCGATGAGCCACACCTTCTGTCCTAGGATATAGTGTCTAAATTTCTGTGTGGTAAAGACCAAGGCTAGACATTGTTGCTCCATATGAGAATAGTTCTTCTCCGCTGCCTTGAGGGTCCTATTGGCATAATAAATGGGAATCTCTAGCTTACTTTCATCCTCTTGTGCCAATAGGCATCCTATTGCTTCCGTCCCTATTGCGATATACATCCTGAACTCCTACCTGTCTTTGGGCGGTGACATTGCAGGTGCCTTGGCTAATGTTAGCTTCAACTACTCAAAAGTGTCCTGGTGCTTTTGGGTCCAATTGAACTCAATGGCCTTCTTGACTAACTTCATCAATGGAAGGGCTACATGTGTGAGGCCGGGAATGAATCTCCTTAGATAAGAGATTTTCCCTAGGAAAGCCCTATGGGCATCCTGAAGGCTGTCTGAGGCGCGTTCATGGGGTCAATGAAGATTTGGTTGTATCTACTGTAAGCATCTAGGAAGGAGAAAAGTTTGTGTCCCAAGGTTGAATCTATCAACACTTCCATATTAGGGAGAGGGAACTCTTCCTTCGGACAGGCCTTGTTTAGGTCCCTAAAGTCAATACAACATCTGCGATAAGGTGGGGGTAGTATTTGTGTATTGTGTCATCGCTAGGGAGTTGAGTGGGAAATACTAACCTTAGTTGTCCGTTTTTCTTCTTTACTAGGACCATGTTGGCCAACCACTAGGGGTGTGCTATGGGCTTGATGAAACCTACTTTCAGGAGCCGCTCTACTTCCTCCTTGATCTTTAGTGTCACCTTCGGCTTAAAGACCCTCTATGGCTGCTTTATTGGCCAAAATTTTGGATCTATACAAAGGGAGTGGCAGACGAGCTCTAGGTCGAGTCCTGGCATCTGGTCATATGACTAGGTGAACACATCCTGAAACTCTTCTAGAAGTATGATTAGTTTCTCCCTATCCTTTGTTGGTAGTTTGGCGGATATGTACAAGGGTCTTTTGTCAAATCCGTCGACTACTAGGTGGATTTCTTCTAACGGCTCTTCAACCGTATCAATGGAGTCTATCATGCACTTTGGAGGTGTTCTAACTTCATTGCAGTAATCTAGTTTGCCTTCTTTCAGTTCCTTTGTGCCCAATTCAGCGGTTGAACCATCATTCGATGGCATGATTGTAGCAATATCGCTTTGTGACGTGGTGAAATGGTGATGGTTGAAACATTACTTGGAATTTTCAGTTAGAAAATGTAATGATTTTTTGACAAATATATATTTTGGAAAACATTTGAGATAGAGATCAAAAGAATTTTCAAGAAATAGATTCCACTCTTGGTACATACTGTGATTAGGTCATGTTAAGCAATTATATATATATATATATATATATATAGAGAGAGAGAGAGAGGGAGAGAGAGAAATCATACCTCAGGGATGGCCTTTTTAGTCGTAGGAGGTTCATCACTCTCGTGATCTTCGATAATGGTATAATATTCCTTCCCATCGTCTCCCATCATTCGCATGCATCTACTTCTCTTTTATCGCTCTGACATCCCTGGGGTTCACTCTTAGGTGGATATGGTAGCTTTATCCCCTCTACTTTGGCTATCTGGGTCTTGCCGTCTTTTGCTAACTCCGTGAACTAGACGACATTCTGGAGGTGTGTTTCAGACTTATCGAACGGGGCCCTGGTAGTCGGGATCCTTATTGACCTCCCTTGGTATCTAGCCTTGATGCATTGGTGATACATTGAAGGGACAAGGGCCAGGTCATGTACCAGTGGTCATCCTAGAAGTGTGTGATAAAAAGTTTTTCCTCGAACTACCTGAAACTCTTGCACTATGCTGAATGGCCCGATCATAACTTGTAGCTCCACAGATCCTTCAGTGGTAAAGGAGTTACCATTGAAATTTGTCCCTTCTAACGGCAAGCCCTTGATGTCTTCCTTTCGGATACCCATCCGTTTTAGTGTGTGGATCAGGATGAGATTTACAGAACTTCCAGGGTTGACCATCGATCTCCACATGTCATACCCTTCTATCTTTTCCATGATATATAGAAGCCGGTTGTGAAGGGGGTCGGATACTATCATATCATTTGTTGTGAACTCCACGCTGCTACGGTCACGGCTATACGGCTGTAGAGGGTATCAAAACAGCTCTGCCAATGCTCTGATGACCAGATTTGTGTCGTCGTACTGGCTCCCTACTTAGTGAAGAGCTGGCACAGTTCTTCGCTTTGCTCTGGTCTCTCTATCGGGGCGTCGGCTTGGTGCTATCCAGTCGCCCCGACTATATTGACACTACCTCCTCAGGCATGTACTAGCAGGGGATCAGTTTCCACCCGGGCCGGTTCTTTTGTCACGAACTAATCTAGTTTCACCTTTTGCGCAAATATCCTCCTGAGGCTAAAGCAATCCTTTAATTCATGATGCAGAGTCTGATTTTAGTAACACCACCTACCACCACGCTTGTCCTTCTCCGGGTCTACTCCCGGGGGTGGCAGTGGCAGGCTAATGACTCTGTCTTCCACCAATTTGTTCATGATCATAATTACTTCCTCCTTGGTACAGGGAAAGGGAGGAGGTACTGGTGAATCTCTTCTCCCTTGGGTGTTTCCTCTCTAGTATAGTCCTCATCTAGTTCCTCCATTACTTCTCGGCCTCCTATCGACCGCATATGCCTCCTCTCCATTGTACGAGGTCACACCTTTGACAGTTTGCGCCGTCCTTTCTGTGCATTTCCAGAGTTCGTTGAAAGTCTCTACTTCAACGTTTTCAATGCCAATCTGGTACACAAGGTGCATACCCTAAAAGCATTGTTCGACAAAGCTTTTCTCGGTAGCATGTTCATCGAAAACGGAATGGGTGAGCTTCTGGAATCTCAACGTAAGCAAGAAGGTCTTCTCCTAGCCCCTGTTCCACGTTTCGTAGGTCGGCCATTCTCAGCTTCCTTTCCAGAGTGAACCACTTTGATGAGAACTTCTTGGCTAACTCACCCCACGAGTCAATACTCCCAGGAGTGAGGCTTACGAACCACATGTATGTCGGGCCGGTTAGTGACTTCGAGAACTCTCATAATTTAAGGTCCTCATCAAGAGCATAAGGACCAAGGGAGTCTTCAAAATTGCTAATATGCTCTTGTAGGCTGCCTCTCTGGCCGTCATACTGTGGCCATTGTTGGGGAGAGGTGTACCCGGTAGGATAGGGCTTGTATAGGATACAGTCAAAATAAGGCTTCTACAAGACTGTCAAATCCTAGGCCCGATTGCAACTCTCGACCACCAGTCCCTCGATGTACTCCTTCAATTCATCTTTGTTGAGGGGAAGTCCGGATATCATATTGGCGCCAAGGCTAACACAAAATTGATGAGTGGGTATAGAGCCTACCTGAGATGGGGTCGGGTTGGCCCTGTGGTGTTGCTCCAGGATGCTAGGAAAAGTAGGAATGACGCCAGAGGTATGGCGACTAGGGTTGGGATTAGAACTCGGGACAACCGGGATGGTGGCAGTGGGTGTTGTTCAGCCTAGGCTGAACAATTAAGCTAGATCTAGAGGGTGTTCTTCGTCTCTTCCATGCTTTGTTCGATTTTCTTGAATCTCTCTTCAAAAAGCGGAAGGTAAACCTCGAACCCATAGACCTTGTTTGACAAGATTTCAATGTCAGCTTGGACGGATGTTTCCATCTCTGGCCGATTCTTCATTCCGGGGTTGGTATTTTCTAGAACGTCACTCTGGTCCTCGGGGATGGTAGAGAGGTTGATTCTTCTTGAGGCCATCCTTCATGATCAAAGACAATAGCTAGAAATTCTACTCTAGAACCTGAGGTGTGAGGCTAGGTTGAAGGGTGGTCTCTTTGAAAGACGAAGGAGAGCCTCTAAGAGGAGCGGAAGCCCTTTTGCTATGGGATCAGGAAAATGAGTGGGTTACGGGGATTTGAGGGGACCAGTAGCAAAATGCTTAGTATTCGATAATATCTAACGTAAGGAGGACCCTCTATTTATGAAGAAGATCCCGAGATCCTAAAAGGTAGGAGATGAGGACCTTCGCTTCGTATTGGGAAAGGGAATATATTGTCTGCTGGCGATTATTGGATGCACTACTGGGTATCACCACATGTCTAATGAAGATATTCTTAAGGACCAGCTTTCCTTATCCTTGAAATCCCTCATTATTCACGCGTGCTACTGCCTTATCGCGCGCCATGATAATCCTACGTGGAGATGATGACATCACTATCCGAATGTCGGTATTTGTTAATGCCTCATGGCGGTTTGCAAAGTACTTCATTGTAATGGGTTTGCATGTGTTTGGGTGCACGCAGGCCTTGCCATGGGCTCGGCCCATTGTCCTCCCCAACCCGCTACCCGGAACAGCTTCGCAGGTGGTGAATTTCCCGCGCATCAACATGAGTGTGACTTCATCGCATACTCAAATGTGCTTGGATCTTTTGGGTAAGTCTTTCAGAGGCTTGTTTAGGTTTGGGCATTGACTGGACTTGGTGGGGCCGTAGGTTTATCGCGGTTCTGCTTAACATGTTGCGGGTTCGTGATGGTGACGTTGGATCGTAAGTTGACCAAATTCCTACCTGACTTACCCGACTTACCACGTCACTAAGTTGACAACCGTGATGGTGACCATGGTCACTAATGATCAAGGTGAAGTAATCCCTACCCGACTTACCACGAGATGGCGAGTGTGCATCGACTAAAACTCAACGCAATCACGAAAAAATACCACTTTCCTTTGCCCTTCATTAACCAAATTCTGGAAAAACTTGCCGGGAAAGAATATTTCTGCTTCTTAGATTGGTATTCTGGGTATAACTAAGTAGCCATTTACCCCGAAGACCAAGAGAAAACTACTTTTACCTGCCCTTATAGAACATTCACCTTCCAACGAATGCCGCTTGGATTATGCAATGCACTAGCAACCTTTCAGAGGTGTATGACGGAAATTTTTTGGAAATGATGGGTGATTTCTTGGAAATATTTATGGATGATTTCTCTATCTTTGGGGATTCCTTTGAAACATCTCTCGAACACTTACGAAAAGTTCTTCAATGATGTATCGAGACAAACTTGGTCCTCAGTTGGGAGAAGAGCCATTTTATGGTCAAAGAATGCCATATTTTAGGTCACATAGTTTCCGAATGGGGTATTGAGGTGGACAAAGCAAAAATTGACCTAATCTCTAAACTTCCACCCCCCACTTCTGTCAAGCAAATCTGTTCTTTTCTTGGACATGCCGGCTTCTACCGACAATTTATTAACGACTTATCCTAGATCTCTAGGCCATTGTGCAACCTTCTAGCAAAAGATGTCCCATTCAATTTTGATGAAGCATGTCTTAAGGCTTTCGAGTACCTAAAAAAGGCACTGACCAAGACTCTAATTCTGCAACCTCCCGACTGGTCTTTGCCCTTTAAACTCATGTATGATGCCTCCGACTATGCCATCAGAGTTGTTATGGGACAAAGGGTGAATAAATATCCTGTGGTAATCTATTATGCAAGTCGTACCCTCTCGAAAGCCCAATTGAATTATACCACCACAGAGAAAGAGCTGTTAGCTATTGTATTTGCTCTGGAAAAATTTCGCCCTTACCTATTAAGCACTAAGGTTGTCGTATACTCTGATCATTAGGCCCTAAGACATTTACTGTCAAAGAAAGAGGCCAAACCCAAGCTCATCAGATGGATCCTTCTATTGCAAGAATTTGACCTTGAGGTTCGGGACAAAAAGGGGTCCGAAAATGTGGTAGCTAACCATCAGTCCCAAATTCAAATTGAAAAAAGTGAGCTCATCCATGACTGTTCCTTCCCAGATGAGCACTTCTTAGTTGTCTCTCATAATGCTCCCCCGTGGCATGCTCATATTGTCAATTACTTAGCAGTAGGTAAAATTCCTGAGGGGTGGTCTAAGAATGAGAAAAACAAATTCTTTTCTCAACTCAAATACTACTTTTGGGAAGATCCTGAGCTATTTTGTATCTATTCGGATCAAGTGATCTAGCGTTGTGTCCCCGAGTCTGAATACCAAAGCATCGTTGACTTTTGTATAGTCTCGCTTGTGGGGGGCAGTTTTCGGACAAGAAAACTGCGGCCAAGGTTCTGTAGAGTGGTTTTTATTGGCCGAGTTTATTTAAGGATGCCCATGTCTTCAGCCAAAATTGCCTAAGATGCCAATATGTCGGGAATATGTCCCATAGAGACATGATACCACTTAACCCTATTATAGCTATAGAAATCTTTGATGTTTGGGGTATTAATTTAATGGGACCATTCTTGCCATCATCTGGTCATGAATACATCTTGGTGGCAGTTGATTATGTATCAAAATGGATTGAGGTAGTGGCAACTTGAACCAATGATCACAAAGTCATCATGAAATTTGTTCAAAATAATATTTTCTCTAGGTTTGGGTGTCCACGGGCAATCATCAGTGATGGGGGATCACACTTTACTAATGCGCAATTCCGTGCTTTGCTCCGCAAATACAGAATCACCCATAAGATAGAAACCCCCTATCATCCCCAAACAAATGGTCAAGTGGAAGTGTCCAATAGGGAAATTAAAAATATTCTACAAAAGTCCATTAGGTCCGACTGAAAAGATCTGTCCGATAGACTGGATGACGCACTTTGGGCTTATCGGACTACCTACAAAACTCCCATTGGAATGTCTCCTTATAGGCTGGTTTTTGGTAAAGCATGTCACCTTCCCATCGAATTAGAACATCGAGCTTATTGGGCCATCAAAAAGTTCAATCTAGATTTAGGCCAAGCCGGATCCCACCGAGCCCTGCAATTAAGTGAACTAGAGGAATTGCGCAATGAGGCCTACGATAGATTACGCATTTATAAAGCCAAAACAAAATCCCTCCATGATAAAAACAATTCAAGAAAAAACTTTTGAACTGAATCAAAAGGTTTGGCTTTTAATTTTAGGTTGCGTTTGTTCCCTAGTAAATTAAGGTCTAGGTGGGATGGGCCGTTTATTGTGGAAAAAGTGACTTTGTATGTTGCAATTAAAATTATTGATCCAAAGAATGGAATCACATTCAAAGTCAATGGTTAAAGACTTAAACCATATGTGGAAGGAGTCTCTGAGAAAGGAAAGATTAAGAAGATATAATTAAGTGATCCAGAGAGAATGGCGTCTGGCTAAAGACGTTAAACTTAGTGCTGGTTGGGAGGCAACCCAACGTAGTTTTCAGTTGCTTTTGCTTTTAGGATTAGGTTTTTTGTTTTCTTGATTCAAGACCAGTTGGCAAACCTTGAACCCCTTGGAAAAACCCTCTTGATTGTTCCCTTTGGCCTGAGTCCCTTTGCAACATTCTAGTCATGCCATTAGAGACAATGGCACTTAAGTTGGGGGGTGAGGAAAGAGAAAGAAAAATTGAAAAAAAATAATAATAATAAGAGCTAAGCCTTTAGAAATGTAGAACTAAAAATTTTACTGAGAAATTTTTAAGTTTTTCCATTAAAAGAGATTCCCAAACAGAAGAAGTTGAGGAAACTAGTAGAAGAATATTGAATTTTGTAGAAATTGGTAGCAAGTGATAGGAGTCGAAATTGGTCTTATTTGAATATTGTCGAAACCGTTTAAAAATTGGAAAATACTTTCAAGTTTTCCCCTGACAGGATAAGAAGAGAAAGATTGAGAAATTAGACAAAAATTATTCAAGTCATTAGAGACATTGTACTACCCTGAACAGTGCTTGCAAAAAAAGAATGTCAATGGACACCCTGGTCTTAGTATTTGGCTCTCTTCACCTAAGTCAAGTGTCGAGATTCGCGTCAAACGGAAAAGGGAATGCCAAAGGCAATCACCTAACACATAGTAATCAGATATCTTCACCTAATTCAAGTGTCAAGATTCGCGTCAAACGGTGGAAGGTAGCAATAAAAATAAGTGTGCATCTCAAAGTTCAAGGGTAGAAATCCATTGTCAGAAATGGTAAGAAGAATACCTGTCCGATTTTGTAATCAATCTCAGATTTTCTTGGCACACTACAAATGGAAGAGTATACAAGATTTTTAAGCTAAGTTTTTGAAATATTCAAAGCAAGACAGTTTTACCCCTTAAGCCCAATACTGATCTATACAACGTTTGAGAATTCTGGAATCAGGATACTTGGCTAATTTTGTCAAGGATGATCTTGCAATGGGAATGATCTCTTTACTCAGTGTAATTTTAAGGCTGCATTGCTAAGGGACTAGCAATGGTTAAGTCGGGGGTGTGATAACTCTATATTTTGATGCCTTAAGGGCATCATTTCAGAGGTATTTTAGGCCTTAGAACAGTTAAAATGTGCCCTTTTCCTAGTTAAATTCAATATTGTGACCTCTGAGGGTCCCTGTGCAAATCCTGGGGAGAACTGGTGAAGTTTCAGGGCTGAAATGCAATTTTTGCGAAGCTGGTGTGAATTTTAGCTGAGAGAGGGGTGTTTCTTTGAAAAACTGAGCACACGAGGGCTCCTCCTATCTGCCAAACCCATATATGAAGGGATGAGAGATCCATCATATGGATGGCCAAACCTTGTAGGAAGGTTGGGTGAAATTTCAAAAATTTCTCTCTCCCATGTGGGAATCACATTCCCTATTTTAGAAAACTGCACTTTCAATGATCAATCTTGAACTCAAACCAAACCAGATTTAAAACCAAAAGGGAGTGGAGGGTTATACCTGATATGAAGAAGTAATGACCTCCAATGATGGTGTTCACGCCCAAGGAAAGATCCAAAGACTGCTTCCACCAAAGATGACACAGTGCAGGATGAAGCGGAATCAACAGGATGGTTCTTCAGCAAGAACCGAATTCTTCAGCAAGAACCTGATGGAGGGCTAGTGAGCATGACTTCAGATTACCTTTTCTGCCAAAAGGTAATATCAAGAACCCTTCTTGATCGCTCCCACAAGTGGAGAGTGAACTGGTATGGCAACAAGAGCAGGAGAGAGGGAGACAGTTCAGTCAAACTGTGTTGTCTCTCTCTGGAATTCAGCAATCAGTCAGATGATTTCTGATGTCCTTTGAGGGTTCGCCCTACTCTCCTATTTATAGCCTTAAAGAGAGGTTCTCATAATCCTATTAGGAATTTCCTAATCCAAATCTTGTATTTGGATCTGGACTCTCTTTAAGAGATAAGGATAATYCCTTATCTTATCTGCAGATAAAGATCAGCCCTCCTAATCTAATTAGGAGTTTCCTGATCCAAATCTTTATTTGGATCTACACTCTCTGAGTGGATAGRGATAATCCCTTATCCTATCTGCCGATCTAAATCCCAGAACCGCTCCTTTTTAATTAATGTCATTAAGCCAGTTTGAATTGGGCTTTAAGCCCATTAAGTCTATCTGCTCACTAACCCTCCAAACTACTGCCCAATTGGATATCCTTGTATGGTGTGGGACCCAAACATTGATCTACACATCAGCCACATGGGTTCAGCCCAGCCTCTATTTCAAGACCTGGCCGAATTCACAGTAGGAGATAATGAACCCCTGAGTCCATCACCATGGGCTCTTAATGGGCCCAACATTTACACTAAATGGTCC